>APFE031421483.1:0-120439 GCA_000404065.3 Pinus taeda | reverse complement strand
CAGTTTGTTAATGCTTGCATGCATGTAACAACTGGTATTTTCAGATAACTGAATATTATAGCTTAAATAACTCATGCATGTCAGTTCTGTCAGAGACTCAGTTGAGATCAGATGTGGGACAGTGTACTATCATATGCTTAGATATTTCTAGTAAGTATTCCTTGCATGGAAAAGGATCTATTATAGGAGATGGGAGGACTTGTGGCCTATATATTGAGGCCTAGGTAGTCCATGATTTTCATCTTTTGATTGAAGATCATCAGGATCTTTTGATTACAGAGAGAGCAGGATAGCTATTGAGTTGATTCTTTTTGTATGTTGAAGAGGATTTCCACTTGATTGATAATACATGGTTGGGGTTTCAAGTTGGTGCTTCCCCCTGGATATATCTTGTGTTATGTGTGATTATTTCTCTTGATCAGTTATGCATGTTTCTACTTGATGTTGCTCATGAATTTGATTATGCTTCTGCTTAATGTTTTGTAGAAGTAGAACAAGTATTATGCTTCAGGACATTGCATATATAAGTTTGTTCTACAGGTGAAATTTCTACAAAAAATAACTTTTACAATATCCCTATGGGATAAAAAGATAAATCACCATACTAGACTACTAGATTTGTAGGACCCTAACAATGGCTCTAATGGGGATGAAATCATCCCTGTGAGGTGTCAAGAACATCGTAGATTAGTACCCTTCTCCATTGGGCATTAATTAATCATCAAACAACTGAGACTAATCGGATTAACTGAAAAAATCTTACATATGGCAGCGAATTAATTTGAAACTTAGGGCCTTCACTTCGGGCTTCAATTTCTGATGACAACCACACACACCTGCAGTAACTTAAAATCATAAAATGATATTTACAATGTTGTGCTTGTAACCAACTGAACTCAGGTGAAGTAGTTCGAGCAACCTACCATTAACAGGTCCTCCTGGCAGTGTTTCTCCAATCAAGTATTCTAATAGAAATGCATTAGTTCCACAGAAAGCTCTAATCTTGTAAGGGCATTTCCATAAACTATCAAACTTTCCATGTTTTCCCTCTTCCTCATTTCTGGTATTCCATTTCAAAACAAGATCATTGAGCTATAAATCATCTCATTTGACTCTCCTATCATGAATTATTTTGATCTTATCTCGAATTATCTATGTATTGTTGTAGACTTCTTCTCTATTTTGCTACAAATGTATCATTTGGTTGATCCTTCTTTGTGCATCATTACGTTCTACTTCTATATCCTGCAACAATTTTAGTATTGGAATTCCTAGGGAAGTAGGAAAAACTACATCTATTCCATAAACCAATTGGAATTACAATTGACTTCTTTGTGTTTATCCTATCAACCCATAGAGCATTTATCAATTCATTGTGGTAGGATTTTTTGTTTTCCTACAACAACTTCTTTATGATGTTGGCCAGGCTCTTATTATAAGATGATGCTAACCCATTTCCTTGAGGGTAATAGGCAGTAGAATGTCCTAATATTATATGATATTTGTTGCATAAATCAACCATATTTTTAGATTTAAAAGTGACAACATTGTCTATGATGATTTTATGAGGACAACCAAATCTAGAAAGAATATTAGCTTCTATGAATTGGTTGATTACTGAGTCTGTGGCTTGCCTCGTTGGAACAACTTCTATCCATTTAGTGAAGTAATCAGTAGTTGTTACAATCCATTTATGTTGAGTCGAAGAACTTGGATGAATTTCTCCTATAAAATTTAAACCCCACAGTTGGAAAGGCACCTCTATTGAAATGGGCTTCAAATTCAAAGGTAAGAGTTTTCTCTTGCCTTCAAAAATCTAACACCAGTGACAAGTTGAGGCCTTTTTATGATTATCAACAAACAAAGTAGGCTAGTAAAAACCAACTCTCAGGATTTTGTTTGCTGTGGTTTTCCAGTAAAGATGTCCTCCACAATCACCTTTATGAAATTATTCCATTATCTTTTCTGCTTCATCTTTCAAAAAATAATTTAGTAAAATTCCTCCAGCATCCTTCCAATATAAAGCTTGATCTAAAATGCATAAATTTACAAATTTTAGTTTGGAAAATCTTGCCTTGGTTTTAGTCAAACCACGTGGAGCTTGTAAATTCTATAGAACATAAACAACATTTGTATACTAGTGAAAAGTAACAAAATTTTTTCCGATACCTGTGGAGTCGCCAGATCCTCCTATCCGTCAAGAGAAACTACAAAATTTATGTCTAATGCATGAATATTTGATTCAACCATTAACTTGGCTAATCCTTGACCTTTGATAAGTTTTGTGGGATTTATTTCAATTTCATACTCCAAAATTACTGCTATCCATTTACCTATGTTTCCATATGGATCAGTTTGAGTAAGGATGTTCTTTATTACTGCACTTGGAACAAAAGAAATTATGTGAGAATGTAATATATACAATCTGAAATCTTTCAAGGTCTTTACTAAGGAAAAATATTTATTTTCCATGATATTATATTTCAAAGAAGCATCTCTTAATCCTTTGTTGAAAAATGCTACAGGAATCTCATGTCCCTCCTTGTTTTTATGTAATAATATTGCAACAATAGTATGTTTTGAAGCAAAGGAAAAAATAATGAAATATGTGTAATCAGGGCTAATAAAAACGGGAGCTCGGGTCAATGCTGCCTTTACCTCACCGAATGATCTTTTAGCTTCAACATTCCATTTTATTCCACTATCCTTTATCAGCATGTTGGTGACAACTCTTAAATTTTCAACTAGATTTGGGATAAACCTCATTAAAAAATTTAATTCTACCAATGAAAGACTGTACTTCCTCTTTGTTTCTTGGGGATCAATTTTTGTGATAGCATCAATTCTACTTGGGTCAATTTGGATACCATCTTTGGAATTATATGACCTAGCAGTTTACCTTCTTTCGTACCAAACAAAGACTTTTTAGGATTTAAGGAAATACCAAATTTACTCCATTTCTCAAAGATTATTTTTAAATGAAACAAATGATCTTCATCAATTTTGGAAAACATAGTGATTTCATCTAGATATATCACAACAAATATGTCCTTCTCATCTGCAAAAGCAATATCCATTGCTCTCTGAAAAGTTTCCCCTGCATTCATAAGTGTAAAGGACATCTTCACATACATGAAGGTTCCCCATGGTGTTGTGAAGGTTGTTTTGTCTTGATCATCTGAATGCACTAAAATTTGGTTGTAACCCAAAAAACCATCAACCAATGAAATTATACTAGAACCAACTACCCTCTATAGAACATGATCCATTTTCAGTAAAGGGTAATTATCTTTGAGAGAGACTTTGTTAAGTTTTTAGAAATCGACACATAATATTATTTCTCCAATATTTTTCCTCACTGGTACTAGATTTTGATAGCCATTTAGAAAATATCAAAGGTAAAATAATATTGGAATCGTAAAGCTTCCTTACCTCTTTTCCAATTAAAGGTAACAAAACAGGATTCACCCTTCTTAATTTCTATTTGAAAGGTTTCTGGTCCTCTTTTATGGGAATAGTATGTTGAATTATGTTGGTATCATGGGCCTTTAAATTTGTGTATCCCCATGCAAAAACATCAGAGTATTATTTCAATAAATCAATGTATTTATTTTTTTCTTCATAAGGTAAAGGCTTGGAAAGCTTTACAATCTTTGGATTATCTTCAGTCCCTATGATACAATCCTCAACATCAGCTCCCACAGGTTGCATTTTAGGCTTTTGAGCCATATTATTGAAATCAAATAGTTCTTCAAGTGGTACCAGACCTCTTGGTATTACATTATCTTTTAGCTGTAAGACTTAAAGTTCTGCTTCATCTGTATCAATAGTCTCACTGGCTTGATCCAAAACAGTTTGTTGTCCATCATCTTTAACACTATTTTCTATATCAATATGCAAATTTTCAAAGTCTCCCTTTAACTGTGAAAAATTGTCTACTTATTTGTCATTGTCAAACACTTGTCAGTACCTTATGTTCTGGGACAGCATGTCTATGTTTCAAATCAATCTCATATTTTTTATTTGGGTGGAAAGGGATCTTACATGTACTTGGTGAGATAGCTAATGCATCAACAAACACATTTTTGACTTCTAGGAATAAAAGACAAGTGATACTCTTGAAAACACTGCAAAAAATCTAAGACAACATTTATGTATGCCCTCAACCTAGGGTTTTTATCTGAATACTCACAGTTTATTTGATTTATGATGGGTTCTGAATCACCATGAATTGAAATTATTTTAGCTCCTAATACCTTTAGTAACTACAAGCCCATAATAAGTGCCTCATACTCAACTACATTGTTGGTACATTGAAAATTGAGCTTGTAGGAATATGTCTTTGATACCTGTGTTTGTGTCTAAAATCCATACACAAACCCCTGCTCCTTCCTTACTAGCTACCCCATCAAAATCTAGACTCCAAAGGATTTGATCCTTATCATCTTCGGTTTCAGTCTTTAATTTCACATCCTCTGTTTTTCTTGATTGAATTTCCATATCTAACACTTCTTTCTCTAAACATATTTCATTATACAAAACAAAAGAATCCATATCTGAATGTACAAAATAAAGTGCGTAATTATTGGGGTTGTCCTAGCAGTTTACCATATATTTCATCAGAGTCTCCATGTACAACTTCCTTTATTTCCCTAAGAAAAGAATAATTGCATATGTCATGTCCATCTACAAGGTACCCTGCAACTTTTCTCCCCAAGATCTTGACAAAAGCATTGCATATTTAGGAGGTATATCAACGACAACAACATCCATGACTACACCTTTTACTGGGATTTAGGAAAGGGTTACGCATAAATCCTTTATCAAACCTAAGAATCTTACTCTACTTGAATCAAAAGAGAAAAGGTCTTTATATGGACTAGTTATATCTAATCCAAGTTTCTCCATAATCACTCTAGGCATGAAAATATGTGAAGCACCAAAATCTAGCATGGAATTGTGTAAAATGAAATCATGAATGTTAAGACTAACATAAAATGGTGGCAAATTATCATCTTGTGACTTTCCTTCAACTTTAGGTCCAAATAACAGTTTAGGCTGATCATCACTCAAGTTCACAATATCTATTCCCTCTTCTATTTTTAGTGCTCTATAACTTGACTTCTATACATATCCTTTTTCACCAATTTAGTTACAGGAACAAAAATTTTAACTTTTGATAGATCATTTTCAATGTTGAAAGAAGGTTGAGGCTTTTCTACCTCTTTTTGAGAGGTTTCCTTTGGAGGATCAACCTTTTTTTTTACTTATAGAAGGTTTATCAATTGGGATATTTTTAGGAGGATTTGCTGGAACTTTCTTATTTCTCAGGTTATATTGTTTGTGCACTTTCATAATAGCATTTTGATAACCCTTTTTGTAATCCTCGGATTCTATAAGCATAACATCTTGTTGTTCTAACTATTAGTGTCAAAGTATGAATCATGTAATTCACTCAGACCACATTTAATTGTCAAACCGGGGTTCTACCATTTGTTTCAACGCTATCGTACAACATATGTGCAGCCCACAATTTCCCTACCCAACAGTGAACATTAACTATAAATTCATAAATTTGTAACCGCAAGAAACACTATAATGGAAAGTAAGAGTAACAACAAGTAATAATTGTAACAATAAATAAGAGTAACAGTAATAAGGAATCACAACAACGCACTAATAAACATTCACAACAATAATAAACTTACAGAAATAAATCTAACACACATCTAATCCAACAACACCTGGTTAGGAGAATGGGCCCAACTCCCTGATCAGGGCTGTGGCAAGATCAAAGAATCAAGATATGCCTAGAAGACCAATTTATCATTAATAAAATAAATATTACAACTGTACTGCTACAGAGTCAAACTTAGAGTATTCTCTTGCAACTTAATGCCTCTTAACAGTGTTGGATTTTACGGTCCTCAAATCTACTTTAATATACAAATTTTCAACGATAAAAGTCCTAGAATTACGGCACTATTTTCCCTTAATTACATGGTGGTTTTCAGAATGAAACATAATGTTAAAAGATAACAATGTGTCAATTGAAGGGTTGATTCACTGTTACAACCAATATTCAAGAATAGTGCTGCCAGTTTGATAGCATCGTTCAGTGAATCATGGTCCTGGTCATTCTTCCTTTAAATTTGCAGAAATAACTGAATTAACAAGTCAATTAGGTAATAATACCGTATGAATATTCTTCATTGACCAATAATCCATAAAGACATGATGAGAGGTATACCAGTGCAATTTAAGATGTCAATTAACCATTATTGGCTTGAAATGGATAAAAGAACAGGGTAAAAAGAGTGAGTAAAAGTATGCAAATCTAGCCACCAATATCTACCCCTAACTAGCCTTACTGCATTTCCTCATGCAGATCGTCGCCTGCACAAGTATGGGTTAAAGTTGTGGTGATCAGTGTGGAGCTGTGCAAGACCATATTTTGTAGATATCTCTACCTCTAGAGGGTTATACCCAATTGTTTGGATGAATTATTTCCACTAATCCTCGCTTACCTCATAAGCTGGAGTGTACTGATCAGCTGGCAATCATATGATGGGAAATCAAAACCTCAAACTGATCCATCAGATCCCATGAATTCACATACACGCAAATGTACTAGGGTACCCTATTTAGAGCCCAAGCAAAATTAGGGTCCCAAAAGGCTCACTATCCTAACATCTGATGACAAAAGCATCCACCTTTCTGGTAGTTGTCCCGGGCCTCCTCCTAACAAGTGAAGATTTGTTTTGTGTATATATTAGCACACCAATTCTAAGTTGCCAACATCTATTCTTTTCGTCCTTCAATCCCCAAGAGGGTTTCATGCTTGTTATAAACATTCTCAAACTGACAATTCTCCATCCTAATGACAAGTGTCCTATTTACCTGATGTTATTCAAACCTAACAAAAGCCTTTTTCCACTTAACCTAGTTGACAGTGTAGGAGGTAAAGCCTCTGAGTTGAATATCTCCTACATATGGAACTGGGTTAAATGATTGATTATTGCCCAAGAAGTAGTCATGCATGTACAATTTTCACATCAAATGTTGATCCAAAACACTGTGGCATCTCATGATGCGTAAACACTACATTGAATCTTCCATATCATGATTAAGTTCCTCATGGATTCTTTCTAAACAAAAGAATAGATATTGTTTCTGAAGGAAAAAGGCTTAGCTATGAGAAGGGGGATGGTAAGCCATTACATGTTGAGCCAAGGTAAACATCTCTTCCTTATCAGCCTTTAGTAGCTTCACCTGTTCTTCCAGCCCCTCAATTCACTTCTGCTTCTTCTCATGCTTCCATTTTTCCTTTTCTATTTGTTCTATGTAGCCAGAGACTATTTTTGTAGCCTTCTCGTGAGTTTTCCTTATTCCTTCCCGGTGTTCCTCTAAAGGAATGGACCATCGTTGAAAGAAATTTGTTGTAGCTTGCCACATCTAAATCTATGCAGACATGACAAACTCTCGTGCCTCAATCATAAGCAAAAATGACTATGTATGTGTAGCTACTTATTTCATTGGCATGTACTCAGTCTGTGTTGCTACTGAAACATTTTTAGGTCGAGGCTCTGCAACATTTCTCATGTGCTTTCTCACCTTTCTTCGTAGGCCCCTTATTTGTTTCCTCAATTTCATGATATCCATTTTCAACTGCATATTTACTCTGAATTGTGCCTGATATCATTCCTTAAGAGGGGGTCTCCTTTTCATACATTGGTGGATAAATTATTGTTTCACAACTATTTCTTCCACAAGCCTCATATCTGGTCTAGGGCTTGGCAGGTTGACATTAACAAAGTTGTTAATCGACTCTTGTTTTACTTTGATTTCTTCCATTTGTTTCTTGACTCGGGGAACAGTTCGACCATCTCCTTCTTGAGGACCCAAGACCTCTACATCTTCTCTCTGCACTTTTGGATTCACTGCTGGGTCTTGTGTGGTAATGTCTTTGACACCCTCCTCTTGTAATTTCTCTGTTGCCCAACCATCCCCTTCCAGTTTTGTAGGATCGGTCCCTAACCCTTGCAGGTTAGTTTTTTCAAAAAAATCCTTTTCCATTTTCTCTAGAGTAGTTTCTAACCCTTGCAGGTTAGTCTCATCTGCAATAGTCTCCTCCATCTGATCAGGAGTAGTTTCTAACCCTTGCGGGTTACTCTGATCTGCAACATCTTCCTCCATCAGCTCATGAATAGTTTCTAGCCCTTGCAAGTTACTCTGTTCGGCTGCATCTACCTTTATCTGCTCAGCAATAGTTCTTATCCCTTACGGGTTAATCTGTTCAGCGACATCTTCCTCCATCTATTCAGGAAAAATATCTGCAGGAGTAATACTGGCCAAAGCTTCTTCATTTTGTCCTTTGGTTGACACTAGTTCTTGTGTGGCAGTTCCGACCTATAACCCTTCAATTTTCTCAATTCTTTCACCAATCAACACTGGTTTTTGAATAACCATGTTGATAATGGTGCCCTTATCTTTACCAACAAATTTTAGGATCGGAGGAGAAGCTTCTTCTTTCTCCATATGTCTGTAGGAATGGGTTTTCTTTTCCCTTCTTGGAAAAGATGCAAGAAAAGGAGAATGAGTAATGATTTCATCAATTTTCATTCTCTCAATGCCTGTTAATGCAAGCCCTCCTTCCTCTTCTTCTATATCCATCGACTATTCTATGTTCCCCTTTTCTCTTCCTACATGTGCTTCTTTTGAGTTGTCCTTCTTCCCAACAACAAACACTATCTCTTATAGAGTGGTGTTGACTGCAACCCCTGTTTCCTTCAAAGGTTCCACATTCAATTGAACAGGTGGTGCTAGTTCTTGTGTGACAACACCACCTACATTTTCAATCACAGGTTCTTCAACTGTTTGAACAGGTGGTGTTGGTTCTTGTGCGTCAGCACCACCTACATTTCTGACTAAGAATTCTTCAATTGCTTGGATAGGTGGTGTTGGTTCTTGTGTAATAGCACCACCTACATTCTCAGCCAAGAGTTCTTTAATTGTTCAAACAGGTGATGTTCGTTCTTGTGTGTTAGAATCACTTATAACTGCACCCAAGGGTGGTTATTTTTCTCCTAGACTACTAGTTGAAGCTGGTTCTTGTGGAGTAGCGTCGATTGCACTCTCTTCTAGCTCCATTGTATCAATCTCTATTGGGCCAACAGGAAATGCCAAAACAACATTGTATGTGGTCTCTTCTTCCATCACTACATCTCCTTCCTCTTCTCCTGTAGGTAGCATGCCCACAAGTTCTTCCTCAGCCAATTCGGTGAATTGTCGCCAAGCCAGAGAGGTTCGAGACAGAGCATGCATCACCAATAATCTCACCAACCCATGATTTGTAAGAACCACTAAAGGTTGTCGAGATTGCTGGGAAGATTGTGCCATTAAGTGAAGGTTGCTCCATAGGAAGTATGGCATGTCCAAAGCATGAACCTGTGCATGCCGAAACTGAAGGCGTGAAGGAAGTTTGAAGTGATACTTAAACAATGTACAAAAATGACCTTCATAGGTAACATATCTCATTACAAAATATTCCACCTCACCCCATGGTTATGGCGGTGATTTATGATCATACCCTCTCCCTTTCTAGACCGCTATCTCCCTAACCTGTAAAAACAATTTCGGAAACTCTAGCAAAGGACACTTTTGAGAGAACCATTTATGGCCTCTTCACTGTAATCCACTAGAAATTGAAATAGCTTCCTCCATCACAGATATATCCAATCCATGAACTATAAAATGATTTCCTTCCAAGTTTAATGCAAATTCTATTGTGATGGATTCATCAAATCCTTGTAGCCTTTCAAAATACACATGCCACCCTACATCCAAGAAAACTTGCCAAACATTTGTATTGCATCGAACCTGCTCTGTATTCTCTGCTTCATGTCTCACATCCTATCCACCCATCCTACAATGGCTTGTAACAACACTTTGGAGTAACAACAGATCGTCGGGAAGGAGTGTTGGTAGGTATATTTGTAGTGATATCTTGTGACAGGGATAGAGTGCAGCGAAAGTAAAAATTGGAAGGATAACGATAAAAATATGGGAAAAATCAAGATGGATAATGGATAAAAATGGAAGGTAATAGTGGTAATTATTTTGCAACATTGGAAAGGATCGTTCATTAGTACAAAAGTACTAACTTCAAGTCCCGATGCATATGGACATTGTGTGAAATGTGGTAGAGAATCGTGCTTAGCACATGGTTTGATAAAAGTAATAATAAGTCATCATTATAGTACCTCCACCCAACTAATGGATGACTGTCTCCGGTCAAGTCGAGTCATGTCACATGAATTATTAATCAAATCCACAAATTCGATCGAGGACGTACCTAGATGACTTAGCTTGACATAGTAACAACAGTGGGGGAGTAATAAAATCAAGTGAGTAACAACATCGCTTGAACAATTAGTCAAAATCACAATGAAGTAACAACACTAGAGGAGTAACAATGCTAGTGAGGTACCTGCAAGAAAAATATTGATTGAGTAGTAACATAATTATTTATTATATTATATATATATAATATATATATTATATATTTTTGTTTTTAAATTTTTTTTTGTAAGCTGGTAAGACCCTCTGATTTCGAGTTTACATGTCCAATTATTCACTTCACTGCATGGGAGGGTAGTACAAGATTCGAACCCAAGATTCTAGTTCAGTGAGACTTCATTCCATCACCATCGCCACTTGAGCTCTCCAAGTGGACATTATTATTATTATTATTATTATTATTATTATTTATTTTATTTTATTTATTTTTTATTTAGGGGTGCAGAGGAGGAATCCCCTACACTAATAACTTCAAAACCAGAGTTATCATAGAGATATTTGATAAAGGAGTCTCTTGAAGCTGGATGGTGATATAATTTGAGGTGAGTGTCCATTCACGATCAAAGGAGTATATGCCTCATCAATTGTGATAAGTCTAACAGCCCCATTATCGAACACTTTATCAACTTCGTATGGCCCCATCCACCTAGAGCAGAGTTTTCCCTTAAAATCCTTGAACCGAGAATCATAGAGCAATCCTCAATCCCCTCTTTGAAACACCTTCTTCTTAATTAGTTTATCATGCCATTTATTTTGCTGCTACTGGATTGCAGCAGTATTCTGGACGACTACTAAACAAATTTCATCCAGCTCATTTAGTTGTTCCAGCTAGTGTTTCTAGGCTACTGAAATATCTAAACCTACTTCAAGGGTTGTCCAAAGCATCTTAATTTTGAATTCCATTGGAAACAAAGGGCATTTTCCATAGACAAGCTCATATGGTGAAAACCCTATTGTGTTCCTCTATTTTGTTCTATATGCCCACAGTGCCTCAGGAAGTTTTTCAACTCAATTCTGACGATGGTTTGCTACAGTGTTCGTAAGAATATTCTAGAGTACCTTTTTTGTGTTTTCGACTTGGCCATTTGCCTAAGGGTGATATGGAGACGTTACCCCATGCTTGATTCCATATTTATTCACAAGTCATGCTATCATATGTGATGTAAATTGTGTCCCTCCATCTTAAACTATCTATCTAGGAGCTCTGTACCATGCAATAATTTCTTCAAATAAAAGTCTGAGACAACCCGTTATGTTTCTTTCACAATAGCCTTGGCCTCTACCCACTTTGTTACATAATCCATGCAAACCAGAATGTGAAATTTCTGTTGTGAAGGCAGATTAAATGGCCCGAAGAAATCAATAGCCAATTTTTCAAAGGGCTCAAGAGCTAGTTGAGGTTGTAATGGCATTTCATCTTCCTGACTAGGTTGACCCATTTTTTGGAAACTATCATGTCCTCTAACATATTTACTTGTGTCACAAAAAATAGAAGGCCAATAGTATCCCATTTGTAACACTTTATGACCTACCCACTTCTCTACAAAATTTCCCCCATAGGGGCCATCATGAGAAGCTCTCAGAACATCATAGATGCCATCTCCACTTATGCAGTGCCGAATTTGCTAATTAGATCCTGTGTAGAAGTGATATCCTTCTATCAATGAATAACGATCACTGTGATGGATAATCCTTTGTTGTTCTCTATAAGAGAAGTGTTGAGGAACCTTTCCTGTAGTAAGAAAGCTAGCAATATTTGCATACCACAAGTAAATATGTTTAAATGGAAAACTATACTCTATAGGTGTACCTTCATCACTATTATCCATCCTGGACAGGAAATTTGTGACTACATTATCTTTCCCTGGTTTTTCTACAATGGTAATATCAAATTCCTAAATTAACAACAACCATCTTGTAACACGACCAAGGGTTATTGGTTTGTTGATCAGATACCTGATAGTTGTATGATTAGTGTGCACAAAAGTAGCATATCCTGTGATGTAATGCTGAAATTTATTAACAAAGTAAATGAAAACCAAGAACTCATTTTTAGTTTCTATGTAATTTAATTCAATAGGGGTCAAATTCATGTTGAAATAGTAAATTTAATATGGCTTCTTGTCCTCCTATTGCCCCAAAACCAATCCTACTACTCTTTGAGAAGCATTAGTATAGATGTGGAACGGGAGCTTCCAGTCAGGACCATGTAATATTGGAGCCATGAAGACTAGTTCTTTGATTTCTACAAAAGTTGCTTGACATTCATCTATCCACATAAATTTTGCATGTTTAGGCAACATTTGAAAAAGTGGGAATGCTATTTTAGAAAAGAATTGTATGAAACACCTATAATATCTAGCATAACCAATAAAGCTGCGTACCTGTGTTGATGTCTTAGGCGTAGGAAATTTTAAAATTACCTCCACCTTTACAGGATCAACCCAAATTCCTGCAACTGAAAGCAAGTGTCCCAACACTATCCCTTCCTTCATCATCATATGGAATTTGATTGTACTTAGAGAAACAAGTGTCTTCCTGCATCTTTCAAGTACTTTCTCTAATTTTTTCAGAGCTTCTGTAAAGGGATCATATGGGTTAAAGTTGTCCATGTAAATCTAGACACTGTCATTGACGAGATCAGAGGAAATTCCTAATATTTCCCTTTGAAAGGTAGCAGGTGTGTTACAGAGGCCAAATGGAAGGACTTAGTAGGCAAAGGTTCCCCAAGGGAATGTGAAGGTAGTTTTTTTGTAATCCTTAGGGGCTATTTGTATCTGGTTGTATCCGCTAAATCCATCTAGAAAGGATAAAAATGCCTTCCCAGCTAATGTATCAAGGACTTGATTAATAAAAGGAAAGGGGAAATGGTCTTTCTAAGTTTTTTTGTTTAGTTCCCTATAATCAATGCAGATCCGCCACTTGCCATTCTTCTTAGGAACAATGACCAGAGGGGAAACCCATTGACTGCCTGATATCGGATAAATAAAACCCACATCTAAACTGCAATTCATCTTTGACAATGTTTTTAAGGCATGATATATTCTTTTTTGTGGCTGCCTAATAGGTCAAAATTCCTCTTTAATGTATATATGATGAGTACATAAATCAATAGGGATTCCTTTCACATCAGTATACTCCCAAGCAAAAGCTTCTTTATGCTCCTGAAGGAATTTTAACAACTTTTTGGATTGGCAGTGTGAAAGGTCAGGATTAATATTCAATGTTTTCCCTGGTTCAATTTCTACACAAACACTATTACGAGGTACAATTTTAGGAGTTTTTTCTATTTTTGTTTCTAGTTCAATATCCTCCTCAACATTGCAACTCATGATAGTTTCTAACAACTAATGGGTTGAATCAGAAATGGAGTCGGGATTGCTAAGAAAGGTGCTAATGGCATCGTTTTCCATTTCATCTTTAAAACAGAGAGCCTTGCTGATGGTAAGGATGGGTGTAATTTCTTCATCTTCAGATTTATGCTCTTTGGCAAGTAGAGACTTTTGAATCAAGGTAAATCCGGGTTTATTTGATGAACTTGGTTCTATAGGGGGTAAAGGATAAGGTTCTTTGTAACTTCCCCATTGGATATTACCATGTTTCTAGGCCGACACCCAATGTATGCATCTGCAGTTGCGATCCAAGGTCTTCCTCAAATCAAAGGGTGCCCACTGGCTGGGGATTGGGAATGTAAAACCAAAAGGTCAACGAGGTGTTTCCATGAGTCTACCGAAATAGTAATATCTTCCAGCTTCCCTACCAGTCTAATAGTAGACCGATCTGCTAATACTAGGACAATGGGAGTTGATTTAAGGTTCCTCAGGTCCAAGGTAATCACAATTGCAAAGGTTATAACATTAATAATTGGCCCCAAATCTACCATTACATTTGGGATATCTACCCCATTAATCTGCACTATTAGAATTGGATTCCCAAGATCCTCGTATTTAACAAGTATAGATTTACCGAGCATTATATATGATAATTTTCCCATGACATGAATAGTAAGTGGGCCTTTTGATTGTCTACTAGGTTTCTTAGAGCAATATTCTTTAATTTTCTTATCATAAATTGGTACGTCCTTCATAGCTTGAAGTAATGGAATTTTAATGAATAGATTCTATAATTCTCCTAAAAAGTCAAATTTAGTATGAGGACTTTGTTTGCTCAAACATAGTCTTTCAGGATAGGGTGGACTAGCCTAACACCATCTAGCAGGAATAGTCTATGAAGGGGTTTGTTTCTTTATAGGAATATCTGTTGGCTCTTCCCCTATCATTCTTTGTCCTTCTTTTGAGACTTTATAATCGGTATGCTAAAAAATTATAGGTGAAGTCTAGGTATTGACCACTTGACCAGATTGAAGATTTAATATATTACATTCCATAGTGGAAATACTATATGCAGGGAGGTTAAGTGTCTCAACCTATTGAGACCATCTTTTATTTTCATTTAGATTGGGTTGGAAAAGAAATTGAGGATGAAGAGGAGGATTATTGGCAGGTATATTAGCAGGCATATGTAGCTGTTGTTGTGTCTTAGGTTGGGAGAATTGTCCTGATAAAGGAGGAGGAGGTCCACACCAGTTCTGGGACCATGATGAATTCAAACCAGATTGAGGATTCTAGGGTCGCCAGGGCATTGGATACTGGTAAGACTGTGTCCAAGAGGGTGAAAAAGGTACGGACTATTGACCAAAATTCATATTATTAAAATACTAAGATGGGTCTTGAGGAATACCTTGATTCATACTCGATAGACGTGGTTTCCATGGTCTCCTTGATCCCATAAAATAAAATTATTCTGCATCTTCATTCATCACATGAAAGACTTCCTTCAATCCAGGAGAGACGAGAAAGTGCTCATGGAATGACTCTGTTCACATAAAGTGCAAGCCTCCACAAAATTTAATGGACATTCCTTCAATGGATGCTTCTCCCTGTATTGAGGGAAGAAAATAGACATGGCCTTATCTACTTTCATCTACTTTTTATTTGCCTGCAACATGTCTTGCTACGATGCTAACGTGCTCACGATATCGGTTCTCAGGTTTTCCAACAGATTCCTAATTTCAGCCTTTGTAACTGTACCTCTGGATTTTTTGAGAGTTCGGATTCCATACCTCTATCTCGTAGCCCCTCATGAGCACTTGATGCATAATTCAGAGATGGTATTAAATTTCTCCTTTGATATATCTCCTTTCCCTACTATGTTCAATAGCTCCAAAGATTCCTCCCTTAGTGCCTTGAGAAAAATGATCTTCAAGATATTCTTATTCAAGTCACTGTGGCCGGATCTCTGCAAACTATATTGAAAATGTTCCACAAAATCTTCCATATTCTCATTCTCTTTCTGCATAATCTTAAATTTTTTTTCCTTTACATCCTGATATTTGCAGTAGTCCTGATATTTCTTGAGGAAAATCATCTTCACATCTTCCCATGTTGCAATGGATTTTCCTCCCAAACCCATAAACCATCTCAAAGTTGTGCCCTTCAAAGTAGCGGGAAATATCTTCAATTTCTGAGCATCGGAAATGGAATCATACCCCCAACAAACAATGTTGAATTCAAAGAGGAATGTATCTGGATCCTCGGAAGTAATACCATGGAAGCTGGGTAGTGTTGTCAAAGGAATTGGTTTCAATGTGCATCACCTTTGATATCTCCAATTGGGATTTCAATTGAAGAAGTTGTATGGGCCATGAATATCTGCCAATACTCACTTGGAATTTCAATAGGTTTTGGCTCTGGATGTTCTATAAAAGGTGATGGAAGTTGTTTAACAACACTCCCTTGATCCAATGTTGCCAAGAATTCCTTCAAATCTTCTTCTTCTAAACTTGCAATATGCAATTACTCAGATCCTCTGCTTGCTACTTCTTCTTCCCCGAATTTCACTTCTGCTCTTGGAGGAGGTTTTGGTTGTGAAACTAATTTCCCTCCGGATATCATATGATATCTTACCCTAGAAACAACTCGTGAAGATGCTCCAAACTTAGCCCTTGAGATGATCTCCTGGATGTAAGTTTTTCTACTCAAATCAACCCCATTTCTTTTCGAGGGTCTCCCTCTCCCCCTTTTATTGGTGCCTCTATTCATGCAATCAGGAAATAAAATGGAAACATTCAAACAAATTAAAATCTCAAGATCTAAAGCAGGATAAGGACTTCCTTCCCCAGGATGAGAGAGTGGCCCCTAAAGAAAGCAAAAGAAAGAAAATAAGAAAATCACAGAAATCAAGCTTAGGACCTGAAACATGGTGAAAAATAAAGCTTCCCTTCCTAGGACAAAAGAAAAATACTTATAAAAACAAAAAAAAGAAATCTAAAGCTCCAGACCTCGAGCAAGATGAAAAAAATTCCTTCCCCAGGACGAGAGAATAATCCTACAAAAACAAGAAAATCAAGGAACCAAACAACCAAACAATCTAATACTCAAGACCTGGAGAAAATTGTAAGCTTCCTTCCCCAGGATGAGAGATCAGTCCTATGGTCAATGATGGTTGTACTTTCACACCTTTGATAGCCTCCCCGACAACGACGCCAAAATGTTGGTGTCCAATTATGAATCATGCAATTCACCCAAACCACATTTAATTGTCAACCAGGGGTTATACCATTTGTTTCAAGGCTATCGTGCACTATATGTGCAGGCCACTGTTTCCCTACCTAGTAGGGAACATTAACTATAAATTCATCAATGTGTAATTGCAAGCAATACTGTAACAACAAGTAGGAGTAACATCAAGTAATAACTGTAACAAAAAATACGAGTAACAAAAATAAGCACTCAAAACAACGCACTGATAAACATTCAAAACAATAGTAAACTTACATAAATAAACCTAACACACATCTAATTCAGCAGCACCTGGTCAAGGGAGTGGGCTCAACTCCCTGATCAAGGCTATGGCGAGATCAAAGAATCACGATATGCTCAGAAGATCAATTTATCATTAATATAATAAATATTACAACTGTGTTGTTACATACTCAAAGTTAGAGTATTCTCTTGCAATTTAATGCCTCTTAACAGTGTTGGCTTTTCCAGCTTGCAAATATACTTTATACAATTTGTCAATGATATAGCTCCTAGAATTATGACACTACCTACCCTTAATTACATGGTGGTTTTCATAATGAAACAGAATGTTAAAAGATAGCACTGTGTCAATGGAACAGTTGATTCACTGTTGCAGCCAATATTCAAGAATAACACAGATAGTTTGATAACATCGTTCAGTGAATCATGACCTTGGTCATTCTCCCTTTAAATATGCAGAAATAACTGAATTAGCAAGTCACTTAGGTAATAATCCCATATGACTATGCTTCATTAAGCAATAATCCATAAAGACATGATGAGAGGTATACATGGGCAATTTAAGATATTGATTAACCACTATTGGCATGAAATGGATAAAAGAACATGGTAAAAGGGATGAGTAAAAGTATGTAAATCTAGCCACCAAAACTAATAAGAACAGATATTGTTCCTCTTTGGTCAAGAAAACATCATCTATTTCCCCTTCACCAAAAAGATTATTTTGATTCTCTTCTCGTTCATCTACTATCTCATTTTCTTCCTCTGCATAGTTTTCCTAAAAAGGAGGTCTAATTTGGTGTTGATCTGCTGGGGTTCTTTTCTCTCTTTGTTTAATTTGCGGTTGGTTCCTTCTAAAATATGGATTCCTGATTTGAGGACCCCCTTGTGGTTCTCTTGGTGGAGCTCTATCTACCAAAGTCATTCTTTCCATAGTTTTCACTAAAGTGTCAAGATTTGCATATGATGAAGATGAAGATTCTTCTTTAATGGTCACTCTTCTTTCAACCTTTAACTTTGCTCTTTTGGCCAAAAAAATTTCCTCTACACTAACGAAATTTATTTTCATTTCTTCCAGAGTATCTCGATTTCTTTCTCTCAATTGATAAGCCATCTCAACATCAAATCCATTTAGAAATTGAATTAAAGCTAGTTTTGGTGGAGGTTTTATTGTTGCTAGAATAGAATTATAAATATTGTTAAGTCTAATGCAATAATACTAAATTGTTTCACCTAGAGCTCTCCTTAAAATTTCATATTCTGCAAGGATATGAAGGGGATTATTTTTCACTTCCCATATTGAAAGGAAGTTATGGTGAAATTGTTGTAGATCTGTTGTATTTCCTGCTGGAAACTAACCATTTTCTAGCTTCCCCTACGAAACTTTATGCAAAGAGCCTCATTTTTACATCATCATCATCAACTTCTTCTAAGTTTGTGAAGTCATTAATTTTTTCGATGCATTGTTGTGAGGTGATAGGCCTAGTGCCATCAAATTGGGGTATGTGTTGTGCATAATCCTATGGCATGACATTCAAAGGGGCTTGTAATGCCAAAGGGGCATAACGAGCTGCCATGATTGGAATATGAGAGGAGGAAGAAACTGTAGTTGTGATTGATGTTAGGGGTTAGAAAGGAGGTGGAACTTTGACTTGTTGAGTTGGTATAAACAGGGCATGGATGAGAGATGAAATGCCGATAGTAGAAAAAAGGGAAACCACAGGGGAAGTCAACGATGAGGCAGAATAAGAAATGGTAGTTTTCTTTTAACTATAAATGGTTTATGAGCAACTTGATTCAAGTCGTTCACCATATTTTCAATTTTTTCAAACTATTGTACAACATATTTATTAGAATCTAAAATAACATGCTTTTGTGATGAGATATAGTATTTCAAAATGGATTCATCAAATATTGTCTCAGGGACAAAGCTTTCTGATTTGTTTCTAAAAAGACTACACTCAAAGGGTAAATCAAAATCAATATCCTCAACTATGATAAAAATTTTTGGGAGAGAATTAGATCTCAGTAAAGGATTATTGCTTGCTTGAATTTCTGTAAAGCTCTTTTTCCTAATCAACTTCTCAATATTATTTACAACTTTAGGTGGGTTAGGATCTGGGTGGGATCTGGTGTACATTTTCCTGCGAGCCAGATCTTCAAATTTATTATTTACAGCTAGGTACATATACAAATTATGGGTAGAAATTCAGCCTAATAGTTTCTACTTCAGTGTCACCCAAAGGAAATAGCTTTTGAGTTTTGAAATCAATACTTACCATGGAAATATTTTGTTTCCTAGATCGTTCCTCAGTATGGTCACCATAATGTTAGCACTTTGTATTTTTCCTAAGTTGAGGAAGAAAAATACAAAGGTAACCAAAAACCACTTTCAAAGTTGGGATCTAGCCCTTCCATCTTTAAATAGGGCTCTCTCTGTATGATTTATAATCTTAATGTTTAGATTTTAGGCTAGGTATCAAAGTTCAAGGTGGGTTTTTCAAAATTTTGGTTCAAAGATTCTGGAAAATTCCATTGGGCATGGATTCATAAAACTTTGGGCAATCAATTACATATGGACAAAGTAGTTGTAACAGGGCAGGGCAGGTAAACTCTTGCATCTTAAGATATTTATTGTGTGGCTGAGATGAAAAAGTGGATGATCACTTAAATATAAAGCATATTTAAATAAATTTTATATTTAATCTCATGAGAAAAACATTAATATTGTTTAAAAAAGCTAGAGAAAAGTACACTTAAGTAAATTCAAATCTTAATCTTCTTGCAACAATCAGGAGGGAAATCCATATGGAAATTGAGAAAAAAGAAAAATTTAACATGAGCGAAGCATCACCATCTGTTTGACACAAGAATCCAGGAAAACAATTGCCTCTATATTGATTACTTTGAGTAAAATCCACAACCTACATCAAGGTAGAGCTCTTTTCTTCATACATAATACAACCCTTACTAAGTCTTATTACAAAATATTTATAGACTTTATAGTGAACTAACTTTGGATTTAGAAAAGGAATTGATTACAAAATAATATCCAACAAAATCAAAGATATTTCTAAAACACAACTAAATAATAGGAATTCTGGACAAATTCGGCTTTTCTGTTGAATCTTTGAAAGAAATATGTTTCTGACTGTAGCTATTTTCCGGCTCCTTTTGTTTGTCTTTTTTCCAAAATTTAAGGTTTTCTGTTTGTGCTCATTCGACAAACTCCAGTATTTGGTCCCATCACTCTTCACCCGAGATAGAAAAATTTACCATGTTTCTAAATATTTTATCTACCTTTGTGTAGGTCTGGAAAGTTGGCTTGTTCAGAAACAAATGATGAATCTCATGCTGAATGTTGATATCAAATTGCAGGCCTTCTAAGAAAGATTCTCCAATGATAATTATTTTTTCCTTTTCAAATTTAGATGCATCTGCAGCTATGTTTCATAATTGATCCTGGTAATTTTCTAATGGAATCAATTTGCCATTAGAATTTCTTAGAGTTGGAAGTCATTTATCCCGCAACAAAGAAAACTTTATGTTAAATATTCTCACCTGTAGCTCCAATTCTTTGCACTTATTTTCTAACAACACCATAAGATTTTTCTTAGTCAATACTCTTTGGACATCCATTACTGTCCCTGTCTTGTCTTAGATATTGAGATCTTCAAGCTCATCTCTAGTTTTGGAGTTTAACATCCTTATCATTTTATGTGCTTCTGCTGGCCTGTGCTTGATATCAACTTTAGGTTTTTCAATTGTTTCTTTAACTCTTTGTACCAGTTCTTCTTGTTCAAAAATAATTTGAATGGATAGCCACAATTCTGCAACATTTGCATTGATATTATGCCAAATGCTGCGTTTGGCTTCTGTTAACATCTATATTATGAGGGATTGGTCCTCATAATTTCGAATCTGTTGAATTAGTTTGAAATTATTTTGTACCTCTACTAGGTACGTGTTGTTTTCTTTGATCTTGTTCTCCTCCATATTGGTGAGTGTTGTTGTTAACTTCTCCATTTCCTTATTTGTTAATGATAATTCTCCTAATGCTTGAGCTAGCTTGTTTGAAGAATTTGGAGTTGATGCTTGTGTTGTCTATTGTGTTGATGTACCTATTGTTGATGTACTTGATATTAATGTACCTGTTGCTGATGTACCTACTACCTCTAATTTCTCCTTTTCCTTCAACAATGTTTCTATGTCTTGTTCCATTTTCTGGATTTGAACATTATGTTCCACTACTATTTTGAACAATTTTTCTTTCTCCATCTCCATACTAGCCACTTCCTTGGCCTGAGGTTGTTCTATAGTTGGGAGCTTAAGCTACTTCTTGAGTGCTTGAATATCAACATTTTTGTTCTTAATTATCTCCTCAACTGCCTTGACATCACTAGGATCATATCCTAGTTTCATAATTAAATCTTTTAAATTTTTAATCTTGGTATCTTTGGCCAGAGAAAACATTCTTTCAATCTTCAAATATAAGTGCATATTATTTAAAGAGGTATGCAACTTATAAGAAACCATGGTTGAGCTGGTCAGTGTTGAGTAAATCATCTCTCACACTTTCTTATGCACATCGATTTGATCGATTGCATGAACCTTCTTGGTATCAACAGAAAATATTAAGGCCTTATAATATTCAACACTTCTGGGGGCTAGCATTATAGGTTCCAAAAAGGCCATTTGGAACTGCCCTTTTCTGTGCAAATATAGATAACCTTTATTGGGTGGTGGCAGTTTGTTTCCAAAACTCTCAATATGTTGAAGCCTTTAAAGCTTCATTCTTCAACTTGATCTCCATATACCTTGTAAAAATAGTCTTCTTTTTCTGGAATCTAAGAGGTATAAGAGATAGGAGACTCAGTTGTCTCCTCAACATATGTGAATGGAGTGGTAGGGATGCCTGAAAAGACCATGGTACTTTGCTCTTGTGAATCCTTTTCTTCCAAGGATTCTTCTTGAATAGTTATTACTTAACGGCCAATCTTACTATCATACCTAGTAGTGGTCTTTTGATCCTTCTTTCTTCTCTTGAACACAATAGAATCTGCAACTCAAGATTCTGAATCTGTAGGGGACATACTTTCTCTCGGCCTCTTGATTTCTTTGTCTTTTGGGATAATATTTTGGAGAGATGATTGACTGACTAACTGCTCTTCAGCCTCGTGTAGTTTGTTTTCTGTCCACTGGTCTTGATTAACACATTGCTCTATCTCTTGCCTAGGTGTATGTATATATGGAGTGCTCTTCTTTTCTACCCTTAGCTTTGAAATTATCCCTAAAGGATCATAAGACCATGTGAAGCTTGCTTTGGATTTCATCTGCTTTAAGATTCCCTCCACTTCCATTACTACTGCTCTGGTATTTACAATATAGGGCCCTACATTTTCCTTTAATTTAAATTGTGCCTTCTTCTTATTTGATACAAAGTGAAATTCATCCATATTCAACATATGTCTAGCATATTCGAGAGAAAAAATTCTCATTAGCACAAAAACTGGTAATATATAGGGAGGAAGCTCACACCCGTAGATTCTAATTTTGGTATAAATACTAGTCTCCAACTTTTCACTACTCTGATAGATGTAAAAACCTAAAACCTTCTTGATATCTGGTGAAATCCTTTGTATAACATCACTACTGAGTAGACACAAGGATGCATGTAGAAGCTTATCCACAACATAGGTGAATGAATAATAATTTGAGTTTCTTCTGACTAAAGAAGTCCAATGAATGACTGATAACGGGTTTCCCTGGTCATCCATCTTCTGCAATTGAAAGTTGACCCTGTCTTCCTCATAAAATAACATTAGATATACAAAAATTGATTGGTGTTTGAACGCGCCTTCAAATTTGAACTTTAGAAACTACTCATGTATGACATCCGATAACAATTATCTCTAATTTAAAAGAACTGAAGGCTTTTGACCAACTACAAATACTAATAAGAACCCTAACACTACCTCATCTACCCATTGGTTTGTATGATAGCCTAATAAACAAGTAACCATAGAAATGACTTGTGTGGCATCTCTGGGAAGATAGAAGCTGAGTATGGGGGATTTGTGTTCGGAAATTCGGAAACCTTAGGTAAAAAAAAAAAAATTGAAAATACGGGTTTGTTGGGGAAAAGTAAGCCTTTTATATATCTCCATGAGTGCATCAGTGGAAAATGGGTGTAGAGTGGCCTAAGGATTTATCTAGAGAACTTGACAAATGCCTTTTGGAGAAATGGAGAACATGACCTCATTGTTCTGGGCAATTATTACTTTATGGATATTGAGGTACTTGAGTTGAAAAATGTAGAGAATTTTGGGTAAATATGGGTTTGAGGAAAGGTAAATTGGGGAATAAATGATTCCCATATACTTAAATCATCACTCTGGTCTAGATATTTATGGAGCTCATAGAGATCAAATTCACACTAGATTTCAACTATCTTGTATTGGGTATCAATCAAGGGAGTCCTATCTAAATCAGGGATAATGGGTATCATGGGATTCTCCTCTTACATATTTTATTTTCCTTTGTAAGACGAAATTTTTAATTTCAAAGGAGAATTGATGAAACGATGTCACTAGATTGTTGTTTGACTGAAAATTGCAAAAGGAAATGGCTCGCAGAGGGCACTAGTAAACTTCAAAATACTTCAAGGTAGACTTGCACAATTCAAATAATTGTCGAAAGGGAAAAATTGTAGATGACTAAGATATTCTTATAATAGTATTCGCAGGGATTGCAATGAAATTTTTACCATTTTTGGAGAGGGGTATTAATTAGGAATGCATTTGTTGGTGGGAGAGATTAATTGTCCAACATTTATTTGTTATTATTAGGTGATTTGAATGGTAACAATAAAATGACATGGAGGGGAGGTGACATGGATGATGGGATGAAACAATAGGTGGCGTGAGCTGATGGTGCAGGGGTGAATGTGCAGAAGGAAGTGTGGGATGGCAGTTTTGTTGTTTTTCTTTTTGTGGGGGGGTGGGGGTAGGAGTGGTAAGCTATGGGATGGACACATGGTCAGAGAGACGTATTTATAAAACACTTTTTTCCACTCCTCCCCGTTCGTTAAGTCCCGAAGGGTTGAAGGAGGTCCAAAAGTTATCCCTTATTGTTGATCCGGGAAGGGACAATCATCGCCATTGATACATACAAATATTTTATGGTAAACAACAAAAGGTCGTTTCACATGACATCAAACTTATTTAAAATAAAAACTTTAATAAAACATAAATGGGTAGCGTTTAGACTAGTGTGCCCTACGGGGTTTTATATATATATTATATATATATATATATATATATATATATATATTAAATTCCCCTTTTTATATTTCTTTCTCTTTATATTTTTTTTCTTTCTTTTTTTAAACTAAACTATTTAAAATAAAAAATAATTTTTACAATATCCTTGTGGGATAAATGACTAAATCACCATACTCGACTACTATATTTATAGGACCCTAGCAATCATTTTAGTTTTGGAGCTCTCTCATTATTCTCTCTCTCTCTCTCTCTCTCAATCTTGGACACTTAGATTTTTCTTGGAGTATTTTAGCTTTGGATCAAGGAAGGAATAAACCAGAAAAGGAAAGGAAGGAAAGTAAAGATCAAGCAAGGAAGAGCATGATTAAGCAGCTTCAACAGGAATACTTGTAGGTAAACTATTGCATGTGTGATTTCTTAGCTAGTTTTGACATGCATGACATGATGTCGGATAGTTTCATAATTTGGGATGAAGGTGGTCTCAAGAAAAACCCAAAGGCCTAGGAATCCCTTGATCGGTTTTAGTGGGATACACAGTAAATCCTAAGGTTAGAGTTTCGGTTTAGGGCCTAGTGATCTGGTGTGGATTGTGATAAATCTTGAGAGA
Organism: Pinus taeda; assembly: GCA_000404065.3. Taxonomy (NCBI): domain Eukaryota; kingdom Viridiplantae; phylum Streptophyta; class Pinopsida; order Pinales; family Pinaceae; genus Pinus; species Pinus taeda. Next base: position 95,366 of record APFE031421483.1, on the reverse strand, counting down.
CAAGGAGATAAAAAATTTCTCAAGGATAGTAATGGAAACCAGATGCATTCCTAGTTCAATATGGTTTTGTGATCTCGGTGCCAGTTTTGGTAAGATCACAATTTGGTGACGGTGGAGGTGGTATAACCAATGGATTCCCTTGGTTTTTTTTGGATTGTTTTATCCATGAGATCACACATTCCTTCTTGGAATATGGCAGAGGGGTGACTAGCTGAAAGAAATATTTGGTTTAGCCATGTCTGCGGTCGGGTGGTACATGGAAGTCCCGAACCTGGTTGACTTTTCCTATGTTTAATGAAAGCTAAGTTCTCTTGCTTTTGTACTTATTAATATTTGGCTTTAATGGTTGTTATATCATTTTTATTTACATGGTTAATGCTGGTTATAAGCATGGTTATATGACTGGTTATTGTTATAGTTATTTCATGTATTTACTTATAACTGAAAGGATAATGGAGGAAAGACCTAATTTATTTAAAAATAGTTAAGGGAAGAGGGTGGTGATCCTTCTTGTCAAGTCTCATATGAGTTATCAGTCTTTTATGCTCTGTCTTGTATTCATTTTCTGTAGGTTGCATTGATGCCAAGTGTTTGACAGAATGTCAGTCCTAGTTGGGGATGGTCAGGCCTAGTCTTGGAGTCAGTTTTTGATTTTTAATTCTTGTGGTCATATAATTTATGAATTCTAAAAGTGTCATTGAGTTCTAGGCAGTGACTCGGGCTTTGGTCCTGAAAATGTGGCTCAAATCCTAGATATACAAGCACAACACTAGGTAGAAAAGTATCTTGACACATGCATACCCATGCTGTGGGAGCATCTGGAGCCTTCTCGATGCATGTTTGTGCATATTAATGGAGCGTCATGGGGTTTAATGGTAAAAAAACTCAATGGGACCCAGGGGTTGGTTACCTGAGTGGTTAGTATGGTTCCTGGGAGTCCTATCGCTGAGGTGGAAGGTCTATATGATGTGTTTATGTCGGTTCCACTTCCTTAGGGTGACTTAGGAGGTCGAATCATATCATAGTAACTTCTCGTCACACTTTACCCCGATTGGCCGGTTACTTGGGTAGATTTGGGATTAGGGCGTTAAAAAAATATGACTTCTATGAGGTGCCTTGAGGACACGTTAAGAAAAGTCAAAGGGAGGTAGAAAAAACATCATTGTTCCATTGCAAAATTGTGCGACATAAGTGTTGTTTTTTGAACTCAGGTACTTGATAAATTCTTGATAAGGATGGGCATCTTGGTTTTCTTCAAACATAAAATAATACATTGAAAAATGGCATGCCTAGTAAAGGTACATTGTGAGCATATCAAGATCTGTTCTCATAGAGAAATTTACTCCTTCCATAAATTTAGCTTCAATGATTTTGCCTACTGAAATGTATTGTGCATTGCAGATGGGAATTCCAACTTTAGAAATTATTCCTTGCCCACAACAACTTCCCTTTATACCTCTGTAACACTCTTCCCGGTCAATTCTAGCAGCAACTATGGGTTCCAACATGTTTCCTAGGCCAACTGGAAATCATTCATGTCTACCATTTATATGTGATCCCAGAAAAATTTTCTCGCCCATATTCTAATTTTCACTCCTAGCATTAATGTGTTCTGAAACTTTGCCATCATAACTCTGTGGCCCAATGTTTTTAGGCACATGGCCACTACCCATTTCGTTTAGTATGGGCATGTTAGTATCTAAAGCTCCTATTACTGGAAAACCTTCGCCTATTCTTGCCCCTTTTGATTCCCTCTTTGAAATATTTTCACCCCAAGCATTAATTGGTAGGAACTTAATTGGGGGTTATTTACTCCAATTACTAGGGACAAAACTATTCATGACAAGATCAGAAAAATGGTGAAACGACAACAATGTTGTTGGCAAAGGAACACTTTTTATGGTTTTTTTCATTTGTAAGCTCAATGACAAATTCCAACCATGGGACTAGATTCCTCTTTTCAAGCGGACCAATTTTGACTATTGAAGCACTCAATTTGGACAAGGGAAAGTGAGTTTTTAAATTAAATCCCACGTGCGCACAAAAGGCCAGGTCGACCCTAAAGAAAATTGGACACCCGTGTAAGCCTATAAATACAAGTGACCTTAACTTCATTTGGACACTCATCACCATGCACCTTCTCTTTATTGGTTCATGCAAATTGCAAGAGTTTGTGTGTTATTACATGAATTTGCATGTGGTTACAGGAATTCGTGTGTGATTGCAAGAATTTGATATTACAGGAATCTGAGTATGATTGCAGGAATTTTCTATTACAAGAATTTTTGTGTGGTTACATGAATTCATGTATGATTGCAAGAATTTGATATTACAAGAATTTGTGTATGGTTACAATAATTCACATATGATTGCAGGAATTTTCTATTACAGGGGTTTGTGTATGGTTACAAGAATTTTCTATTACAGGAATTTGAGTGTGGTTACAGGAATTCGTGTATGATTGTAGGCATTTTCTATTACAGGAATTTGCATGTGGTTATAAGTATTCGTGTATGATTGTAGGAATTTTCTATTACAAGGATTCACGTGTGGTTACAAGAATTTGCATGTGCTTACAAGAATTTGAATATGATTGCAGAAAATTGCTATTATAGGAATTCATTTGTGGTTACAGGAATTCACATATGTTTGTTGGAATTTGCTATTATAGGAATCCACGTGTGGTTACATGAGTTTTTGTATGATTATAGGAATTCGTAGTATGAATTCATTCATTGTTGAAGCTCTTGGAAGGATGTTTTGACCATTGACTTTGACTTATTATTGAAAGTGGATTATTGTACTCTCTACTGAACATTTTATGAAAATCTAATAAGAAGAAGAATTTGAAAGGGTTTTCCTGTAGTGGGTTTTTCCCTGGTCTCCGACCAATCCTAGTGTCTCTATGAATGAATGATTTTCTTCTATTGTTCCTTTATGTTCCGTTGCATTGATGATAATATTGTTCTTTCTATATAGTTACATATGTTACTAAATAATGATATGACATTGTGGGGTGAATTCAATATGTAAATAATGAAATTCAATTATCTAAAGCAAAAGAAATATAGACCTAAGAGAAATTAATAGTTTTTAGTTCCATGCAGATTTGTTTCCCTCATATCAATGTTAACTTCCATTATAGGTGTTGATTCTGATGTTTTGAAAACCTTTAATGATTTTGTAAATGATCTTTTTATTTGTTCTAATGATTCTCGAATTTCACTTAATAGTTTAGATTTAGATTGATGAGATTCATTTAATTCCTCAAAATATGTGTCCATGATTTTAGGACCTAAGTTCAATGGTAGCCCTAACATAGCTATGGTGCAACATTTGAATGGCTAGAGGGTCGAACAACTCTGATACCATTGTAACAATAAACATTGGGCTTATCCGTACATTAAATGTATTTGTACACAAATATATTGTAAACAATATGTATTTATAAGATGATAGAATGAATGGTTGAATGTTACAATGGGGGCTCTGCTTATATACTAGGAAACCTACCCTTTCACAAGTAGTCATGTCCTTTGGGACATGACTCTTAAATACTTAATTATATGTGTGTGTGTGTGTGTTTGTTTTTACAGAATGAGTGTGTGCCACTAAGTTGTATTTGAAACAAGAAAGGATTGGAGAGAAAAGACTTAGACGAACTTGTCTAGAGTCATGTATGTTCCCTAAACAAACCATCACTACCAAGTGCGAAGTATGTTTTGACTCTCACGACTGATTCTTCTAGGTACACTTGCATGTATTTATTAGAAAAATAAAGATCACGCCTTTGATAAAATCAAGGAATTGAAGGTATCAAGGTTGAAAATATTTAAGAGTAGACAATGCATGAGAATATGTGGACAAGGCCTTTGAAATTTACTTGTCACATAATAATATATCTTCACATAGATATGTAAGTTACACACCTCAATGGAATAATGTTACTAAAAGGAATAATTATACCTTGGTGTTTCCCACCATTTGATTCGGCCCACATGTGACAAAAATGTGTGCAAAAAAACACATCTTTCCAACACTTGTAGATGCTTCAAAAATGAAAAAATTTAATCCAAGAGTAGCCATACCAGTAGAGAGTCCACCAAATGTTAAGGTTGTTCAAATTAGATTGATCCATCGCCAACTGAATCTTCCAACTCAGCAACCATTTTGGTAGTTTGAGATTCACCATTTAATGCCTTTGAGTAACTTAGTAGAATCACTTTGGATCTCAAATTCTACTAAGTAGTACTAATTATAAATCTTTGTGTTAATAACTTCCTCCTTGTTGTTGAATCTTTGCCTAGTGTAATTATGTTATCATGAGTTTTTAGTTTGATTATGACCTTTATTTGACTCAATAGTTTGACTTTCTCCCAAGTTGAGTTATAGCTACAACCCTGACACATTTGTTTACACCTTTCTTTAAATTCGACATAAATGTTGTCATTTCATTGTAATATCCTACTCTCACTAAGAAAACATGATAATCTAGACATTGAAAAAAATAACTATTTGGAAGCCTTGTCGAGTTATACAAATTATGCTATTACCCCAAAGCAATTCATGTGTTAATTTTGATCAATTGAATTATAATCTCTTTGAATATTTACAACTTCTAGGCTTAACCCTAATTGAAATTCAACTCTTCGATTTGTTAAATTCATCATCATAGTATTAAGATGTGTACTTTACTAGTTGGATAAATTGGTTTGTTGATCTCTTGCTATGATTTTTGTTGAAGTGAATTGATTTTCAAATGTGTCCCTATAAATGTTGTTATGGAAAGATTTTCTCATGGTGACATAAATGTGACATGTTATGGAAAGTTTTTCTCATAGTGATATAAGTGTGACATGTTTCCAAACTACAGATGAATGAAGTATGGATAACAAATTTGTTTAAAACTATTATACACAACATTAGTATTTAAAATGTTATGAAATCCCTTTGCAATGTGAGATACTAAATAAATGGTGGTTGTTTCACTTTTGTGTCTATTGCATAATTCATAATGTTTTTTTTACAAAACATTTCATCATTTACATTATATTTACGACTTTATTTTAAATATTCTCATTCAACATGTAATGTTAGTGTCACTCAACTAGATTTTGGTATGAAAATTGGTTATATACTTGATTTTAGAAATATGGGTTTTATGAATGCCCAAGTTTTTCTTGGAGTTCTTGTGCATTAGACATAATGTTTTATTTAATGGAAGTTGAATGCTTAATATTAAAAAGCATAATAAGTTTTCAATTGTTATTTTAAAATCTTGAGAAATTTGGCTTCCCAAGAAGGTGCCTTGTCCAACTTTCTAGCTAAATCTGTCCTCAACAAAGCAATTAAAATCTATATTTTTCAGCCTCAAGTTATGTCTTCTTCTTCTAGATGTAGTTTTACTCTAACCAAAATGCATTATAATATCCTAGTAACAAAGAGAATTGGCTCGTTTGTTTGATTTAATGGAAAAATAAATTTATGTTGATTCTAATTGTGAAATAATGTTTGTTTGTGAAATGAAAGTATTTCTTTCTTATAGTTTTTTTGGTTTGGTTAGAAGAGATTTTGATGGAAACAAGCATTCACACCACCCATGTTTGAGGAAGAGATTTTGATGGAAACAAGGATTCTTACCACCCATGTTTGAAGTCGATGTTTTGATAGGGAAAAAAAATAATAGGTGATGTGGGCACAAGAAAATAATTGGACTTTTAATAAATTTCAATGTTGATATTGAAGAATTTTCATTGTTGGCTCAAATTTTCCTTTTGCATTTCCATCTTGGTAATAATGCTAATTTTCAACCAATCCATTCAGTTTTTTATGCTAATCTAACTATTCACTTATGTCTAAATTGAATGAACATGTCCAAAATGTTTCGATTTAAAATTAAAATCTAGATTGGTAGTTTAACCTTCCTCATCTTCATGTGTAAAATAATGCATGGGATCCAACTTTTCCTTCTTCACCTATGTAACATTGTTGGGGTAATCACACTCATGTATTCTTTTCTAATTCAAATATTGTTACTCTGCCAAAATGTGCAATTATTCTTCTTCCTCTTTATGATATAAGCCTTCTTACTTAAATTATAAATAATTGTATTCCTAAAATTCTCTTATTATTATATATTTTTAATAATTTAAAAAAAAAATCTGGTACGTAACAAAATAGCTTTAAGTGATATCTAAAATTAAAAGAATTAGATATATTACATATCTGGTTCATACAGATGGAAAATTTTATTACTACATTTACTTTCCCATTTTATTTTTCTTTCCTCATTTGTTGTCTCATTAAATATGATGGTAAAAAAAACATATATTATTAAGATTTTTTGAGCGTTCTCTTTCCCCTCCTCTAGGAGTATGGGAGTTATCATTTGTGTAATGGAGTATGGGAGTTATCATTTGTGTAATTGAGTGAGGCAAACATCAAAATACAACACTCCTCTTTCGTCATTCATGGTATCTTCATGCATATTCATATCCACGAATATCTGAATATCAAGTTTGAAAATGTCATGGTTACGTTATAATACTACTCGCATCTATTTATTTTAATGACTTGTATGGTAGGAGACTAGCGTTAGCGAAAGCATGTGGGCATTTTGTATAGTAGGAGAGTCGAAAGTATGTGGGCATTCTTCAGGAGATTAAAAAAATCGATGTTCCAAATATTTTTGAACGCAATTCAGAACAAATAATATTTGTTTGTAAAATCCGTGACATAATTAGGAGAAGACTATAAATTTAGAAAAACAATGGTAAGTTACAGTGAGGACTTTAATTAGAAATCTTGTACGATTGCTCTGCACTTCACCAAGAAATATTAGGGTGTCCAAGGAGACCGTAGATGATCCAAAACATTAAGCGACGCGACTATATCTCCACCATCCGCTCCCGGAGGATGTCAACTCCCACATACCTGCATTTGCGCATTAGAAGAAGAAGAAGAGAATTAAATGAAATATATATAGAGAGAGAGAATTGAATGAATGTGATGAATATGGCCAGAAGTTATGTCTACGGTCAATTTCTGAAATCTGAGGGACATGGGGAGGTGAACTGTTTGACTTCGCCTATATACGTGGAATTCCACAATATTCCAGAAATTGACCTAGTCATGTCTATCTCTCTGAATCTGAAATACAATCCACATAAAAATAGCGGCAACATAAAATAGAATCCACATAAAAATAGCAGCAACATAAAGGAATGGTTATTATTAATCACCTGCCAAGCATCATAGTGGTAGCCTGTGGGTTAGTTCCAGGTGACAATGCATGGGTGGATGCATCCACAACCCTCAAATTATCGTCCTCAATTCCGATGACTTGGTACTTTGGGTTGATGACGAGCTCAAATCTACATCCTCCATGGTAATGCCACATCGTCTTCACGGTCTTCTTACAGAACTCTCCCATTGCAATGTCATCCATTAAATTATCGGGCAGTGGTTGATCCTCATCCTCCTCAGCGTATATGAAGGGGCGTAGGGATTTGGTCTGCCGAAGTATGCCGATCGTTCTCAGAGCTCTGGTGCACACTGCCAAGTCCAAGGGATTGGAAAAATAGTTGAAGTTAACTGATGGATTGTCGCGGGGGTCAGTCGTTTTGAGATATAGTTCTCCGCTGGACAAAGGAGCTGCCACTTTCTCTGCAATCACTCCCATGTACACCTTCACCATGCCATGGGTGGAATTTGAATATTTCTTCATAGTCGCACTGAAGGCCTCTATGTATGCTTCGCCATTCCCTGCTATTCCTACCACCTGGGGCATGGAAAAGTGTATTGGGCGACGAGATATAATGGTGATGTTATTCCGGGGATTGTCCACCATGCCTTTGCCCACGCCAGGAAGGTCTACAATCAAAGGTATGCCCATCTCTTTCAAATGCTCCGCCGGCCCTATGCCACTCAGAAGTAGAAGCTGAGGGCTCCCTAGAGCCCCTGCGCTTAATATCACCTCGCTGCACCCACCCTTTAGTCTGCATAATGGACCATTTGGCTTCAGCAACGCTTCGTACGAATCACCGTTCCTGTCCGTCAACTCCACTCCACGAACTCGCGGCTTTGACAAAAAATCGCTCTCTTCTTCTGTAATCATTTTGCGTATATACAGCATTTATTTATGACAGAAAGTGACGATAAAAAACGCATATATGTGTATTTATGACCGAATAGTGAAAATCGAAAACGTGTATCCGCTATTCGGAGAAATCAAAGTATACAAGCATGTCATAAAACGATTCGAACAGGGAGCACCGCATAATAACAATAGCTTAACCCAAAAAAAAACCATATATTGTTAACCAAGTGTAGGTGTGTGTGGTGGGGACAGTCTAGTGTGTTAGGAGGAATCAACGTGAACAGCATCGGTGGGAAAGAAAGAGGAAGAAAACAGACCGTTTCCGTTTCCATGGCATGACCTATATTAGCTTGATAAAGAAAGCATATATTGTCAAGTGAGTGTGGTGGTGAGTGTAGGCTGTGTGAATGTTGTCTTATGAGGAGTTAAGGTGGATAAATATTGTTTTTCTCAAATGATCTACATTAGTTTTTAAAAAATGTATAGATTATTAAGTGAGTGTAGGTAGTGTGGTGCGGATAATATGTTGTTTTTTATCCTCACTACACAATCTACATTAGATTGAAAATTTTTTTTATCAAGGGGAACTTAGTTGGGAAGGTAGACAGCATACCATCCCCACCACATGACCTACACTAGCTTGACCAAAAAAGTATATATTGTCAAGCAAGTGTAGTTCCCGTGATGGGGATAATCTCTTGCTTTATGAAGAATCAAGGTAGATGAACATATCATAGCACAAGTGGGAAGAAAGAAAAAGACAACACATTGTCCCCACCACACATGTCATAGCTAGTGTAAGTTGTGTGGTGGGGATAGTTGTTCTCTTCTAAGAAATGTGGTGGGATAGTTGTTGTCTTCTAAGAAATCAAGGTAGACAAACATCCTCCCCACCATATGACCTACACTAGCGTGACAAAAAAACATATATTATCAAGTGAGTGTAGATAGTGTGGTGGGGAAAATCCATTGTCTTTTGTCTCCACCATATGACTTACACTAACTTGACAGAAAAATCATATATTATTAGGTTCAAAGTAAGTTGTCTTCCCCACCACATAACTTCAATCATATATTATCAAGCTACTGTAGGTTGTGTAATGGAGATAGTATGTTGTCTACTTCTTTCCTCAACCTACATCAACATGAAAAAAAAACATAAACATATAGACATATATTACGAAATGAGTATAAGTAGTGTGATGAAGATAGTTTATTGTTTTCTGAACCTAAATGGAAAGGAAGACAAAAATCATCCTACCACAAAACCTACCTACATTAAGTTACAATTTTTTTATATTATTAAAAAAGTCTGCCACAATATCTACATTCACTCAAAAAAAATTATATATTATAAAAAAAAGTGTAAATTGTGTAGTGGGGATATTTTGTTTTCTTTCTCCCCACCTAAGTTCCTCTGGCCAGTACGAGTGAACCACATTTAAAAACATTCCTCCGGCTATGAATACAATGCAGCACATTTAAAAAAAAGTAGGGCATATTTTTTTTATGCTAGGGATGGTCAAACCTTTAGGATGAAAGGTGATTCGTTTAGTGGTGGCCCTGAGAAGAAGGACGATATTACGAGGGTTTGCGTTGCTGAGAAGATCGGCTGCCGAATGTCTTTTGTTATGGTGGTCGAAAGTTGATCCACTCATCTTGGTTCCTGGGATATGATCCAATGTGTAGCCATTGTAAGGAAGCATTCCCACCTCCAAAAGACCCTTCATGACGGCAGCTTGCCATTTCTTTAATCTAGCAGCTCCACCTGTGGTTGTGACCACGCTTTTCTCCACCCATTCATATGCCTCCATCACTTGGCTCACATTCCATCCCATTGACACAATGTACGCAAGACTGGCTCTGCTGTAGAAACCGAAATTGAGAGCAGAGGAGCCACCCAGAACCCTACCGCGCACACCAGAAACTCCGTCTTCAGATACAAACTCTTGTGCTGCGGAGGTGTGCTTGTCCGTATTGGAAAGGCTGCTGAACACTCCCTTTGCATTCTCAATGCTGGAAACGCCGTAGGGAGACCCCCCTCTCTCGATCACCAGAACCGAGAAATTCTGCGAAAGTGTGGCTGCAATTGCACACCCTGCCGTTCCTCCACCCACCACGATGTAATCGTAATGTTTACCTACCGCCACAGCTTCCCTCGCATCCTCCGTCATAAACGAATATCGATTACCTTTCCCCCAAAACAAATCATTCATTGTCATTATCAAATCAAATATTACCAAAAAAAAAACCAATAAAGATGAAGATGATGAAGATTACCAGCAGCTTCTTCAGCGTGGGCGATAACATGAGAGCCTGGTTGTGAAAGCACCATCAACAAATAAAGCAAAATCTCCCATGTTTTCAGAATATGTGTCTTTTGTTGTTGATGAGGAGCCGGCAGTGAGAAGATTACTATAAGCTTGCCTGCTTCGCTCTTTGATCTGTACATTGCTGCCAGTTGCATGTACAATATCTAATCTGTCGTTCATTTGAGGCGCTTCCATCTACATCTTCTCCACACTTATGTGGGCAGACTCTAAGCGTTAGTCCGCTTGTTTGGTTCTGGTTGGTGAATTCTACGGCCTATTGAGTTGGAATGGTTTGGTAAGAAAAATACTAAATTCGATATATATATATATATATATATGTTTCATTGCTATCACCAGCTGTGATATATACATATTTCATTGCTATCACCAGCTGTGATATATACATACTTCATTGCTATGAGCTGTGGTCAAGTTGAGCACGCGGAATCTGAAAATAACAAATCCTAATATTATTATGGAAGTCATAACTTTACTTTAAATCAAATCAAATCAAGCGTGTAAGCCATACCTTTGAATAAAGCGTGTAGGTGACCACCCAATCATTTTCCACATCTACACCACCTAATGCGTTAACATTAAATACATGATACATAACATAAAGGCACCACCATATTGGAGGTTATTATTAAATAATGTGAGATACTCACCACAAAACACAGGATTGCAAGTCAAAATGTTATTTTATCTCCTTTATTTATAGCGATACAATTTACGACGATGCCTATCAATACCATTTTAGTGAGAGTCTTGAGGCGATTCTTGGTTGGTTCGCCTTCTTCATTGCTGTTCACCTCTCAATTGAATGTTTGAATTTCAATTTTATACGGAAACAATGTTCCACCAATCATATTAACAATTAAAAATGAAATGTTTTTTAAAGATATAATAGAAATATATTAAATTATATTATAGCTCTTGGTCAATTTCCAAAACATTATGGGATAAAAGAGTAATCACTTTTGTGAGATTAAAAATGTTGAAATTTGAAAATATTTTATTTTTATGTTGTTTGGCTTGGCATATGCTAACATTAAATTTAAATTTCAAAATATTTGTCATACTACCAACTTAAGTCACTAAAACATGATGAAAGAGTATGTCACTTTTGTGACATTAAAAAAGTTGAAGTTGGAAAGTACTTTCTTTTTATCTTGTCGGTTTATGCTCACATTAAATTTAAATTCAAATTCAAATTTAAAAATATTTGGCATGCTACCAACTAAAACTATGTTGATATCATAACCATTTTCTTTGGTTTTCTTTTTTTTTTTCTTTTTTTTTTTTTTTTTTAAATAAAAATAAATAAAATTTTATAAATTCATAAAACAATTTCAATCTCATGGAAGTTATATCACTACTATATAATATATTCTAATTTTATTTAAATAAAATTAAGTCAAATTTATTAATAATTAATATAAAATTAAATTGTAAAATAACTATAATGTCAATCGGGGTTATCTTAATTGGTTGGGTAGAATGGTTGTTATCTCCTCCACCTAGGTTCAATTCCTTATGAGTGACATGATGTGAAATATTGTTGTATTGACCTCCACTCTTGTTTGGGCACATCATTATAAATCAAATTATATTAATATCTATTTTTTAAATCAATAAAACATATTTATTAGATAAATTATTAAAACATATAATCAACCTTGCAACATCCTCCTCTTTACCGTTGTTTTTGTAATATTAAATTACCATTGTAATGCTAGTCTGTGAACCACAACTCACTGAAACAATATGTTGTAATACATAAAATTAATTAATTAAAATTATGGTTGACTAAATGAGAGGACTGCCTTACAAATCCATTATCTGAGGGGGGAACTAGTAGCTGGCAATAAAAAGCCACAATCAATTAGAATTTATTGTTGGAGTCGTTACAAGTCTGAATGAACCACATCCTCACATATTTAATATGATTGGAAAGCACAGAAGTAGAGGATGACACTCTTCACCTTCGAAGACGGTGGAGGTGGCATAGTTGATTGAACCACCATATGACAGATTGGAGCGTGAAAAATCGAAGGATGACACTCCTCACCATCAAAAGGGAGCTCTCTTCTCTCAATTTACACATAGGAGATTGTGAGGGAGCTCTCTTCTCTCAATTTACACATAGGAGATTGTCCTAAGAATGGCCTCTCCAATTCACAAGAGGGACAAGTCGATAGTTGCATCTAACAACCTTTGGAGAGGTTGGGTAGCCAAGCAACCCTTGAAAATAGCACAAGTCTAAGATGAGGGGGTAATTTCCTTGAGAAAAAGAAATGAAAACAGAGAAAAAGATATAAAACAACATAGAAAATAATGCAAAAGAAAGATGGTGCTGCCCAATCCCCTAATGAATGGAAGCGCCAATTTTGCGCTCTCACGGGTACACAAAGGGACACAGAGGAAAGATATAGATAGGCATTATAGAAGAGCGGGGGCCCTAGGTTCTTTGGTTTTTCTTCTATATTGTTTTATTTGGAGTTGATATTTTAGAGGATTCCAATTGGTTCTTGTGCGTGACATATCTCTTTCTCTCTCTCTCTCTATCTCTCTCGGAATGGAAGAAACTTGAGGTTGGGCATGGAGTGAAATGAGTTGTTGGAGCATTGACAATACAAGAAAATTATTTGAGGCCATTGGACTAGGTTGTCCATGCCTATGTGGTATGTGGGAATCTTAGTAGATTTCTAAACCATTGTGGTGCTTACTACAAGAGGACAATTGATAAACCACCTAGACAATGGATTCCAACTCTTGGACTAAACAATGCCATAGCTAGACCTTGGGTGTAATCCCTATGAACTATATTTGATGGCACTCGACTTAGTTGTCTATGCCTATGGGGTTAGTGGGAGGCTTAGTGGATGACTAAATCATTGTGGTGCTTACTGCTAGAGGGAAATTTATAAACCACCTAGACAATGGATTCTCGCTCCTGGGTTGAGCAATGTCCTAACTAGACCTTGGGTGTCATCCATGTGAACTGTATTTGAGGCCACTGGGTTGAGTAGCCTATGCTTATGTGGTCAGTGGGAGGATGAATGGATGACTGAATCATTGTGATTCTTATTGTTATGGGGAAGTTGATAAACCACCTAGACAATGGATTCCAACTCTTGGACTGAGTAATTCCTTAGTTGGACCTTGGGTGTAATCCCTATGAACTGTATTTGAGGCCAATGGATTGAGTTTTTATGCCTGTGTGGTCAATAGGAGGCTTAATGGTTGATTGAATCATTATGTTGCTTACTACTAGAGGGAAATTGAGAACCACCTAGACAATGGGCTCTAATTCTTGGAATGAGCAATACGCTAGTTGGAAATTGGGTGTAAAGCTTGTGAACTACATTTGAGGCCATTGGACTAAATTATATTATGGTGTGGTTAGTGGGAGGCTTAGTGGACGACTAAATAATTGTAGAGCTTATTGATAGAAATAAATTGATAAACCACTTAGACAATGGATTCCAACTTCTAAACTGAGTAATGCCCTAGTTAGACCTTGGGTGTAATTTATGTGAGCTATATTTGAGGCCATTAAACTAATTTTTTTATTCCTATGTGGTTAGGGGGGGAGCTCAATGGATGACTGAATCATTATGGTGCTTACTGCTAGAGGGAAGTTGATAAACCACCTAGATAGTGGATTCGAACTCTTGGAATAAGTAATTCCCTAGCTAGGCCTTGGGTGTAATCACCATGAATTGCTTTTTAGGCCACTAGAATAGGTTTTCAATGATTGTGTAGTGAATGGGTGGCTTAGTGAATGAAATATAATTATGGTGCTTGTTGTATAATTGTTAACCAGCTAGAGGCAATTTGAGTTATTGTGCTGCTTGTTGGAGAGTTGTTAACCACCTGGAAAGTGGATTGTAGAGCCCTTTGGTGCTTACTATGAAAATACAACTAATAAACCACATGGGAAGTGGACTTAAACTCCTTGACTAAGAAATACCCCATTTGTTCCTTGGGTAAATCCCTACGAGTGAGCTTAGGAGAAAGAGTAGGTCACTATGGTGCTTACTTCCACAGGTTATTTGATAAACCAAATAGACAGTGGAATCCATCTCCTGAGAGTTTGATCAATATTTTGGTGTGAATTCCCTATGTAAATATCCCATCAGATTTTGGATCTAGCTCGAGGGTGGTCAGTTGCAAGAAAGATGCAGTGTAGCTAGCCTATGGTTGGGTGGAGAGTTGAAGTTCATTCTTTAGTTGCCAATCATTTTAAGAAGCTCAGATAAGTTTATTGCATATTCATATATTTATAGAGCATGATGTTCCATATTATGTTTATGACTGGCACATGATCTAGTTTGTTTATGAATGAAAATGAATGCCCTAACTATGAAGTTCATTGTTATGTTTAGGAATGGAAGATATATTGTATGTCCATGATTTTAATGGATGCGTTGACTGTGTTGATCAATGTTTAGTTCATGTTTGACATGAGAAACTATGTGATCAATGTTTAGTTCATGTTTGACATGAGAAACTATGTGATCAATGTTTAGTTCATGTTTGACATGAGAAACAGTGTTTATGCTCTCTCTTATTGTCTTAATTGACAACAATGGTTTATGAATATCTTAGTTTATCTTACTTAGAGTGTTTTCACTGTCTAATAGAGGCAATGAAATTCCTCTTATATTGATATCAACACCTATATGCTTAGACTTAGTTTATCGATAAATTACATGCTGTTGAATATGTTTAACAAGCTTACAGGAGGTTAGTAGAGTTGGAGTGCTTGGTATATTTCTCCTTGTGTAACATTGTAATTGTGTAAATTTTTGCGTTGGGGGCCTGCCCTCTTTTTATCTCAAAAATATGTAACTTAGGTGTTATGGAAACCTAATCTTTATGCTGGTTATTGTGAGAAATGTGAGGCTTTGGGACCTTAGACTCTCATTCTATAAACACAAAAAGAGTTGGAATTCAAGGTAGTCACCCATTTTTTATATTCATTCACTGAAATTTTAGGTTTGAGCCCTAGAGGTCATGTGCTTCAATATGCAGAAAAATTGTTTTTTGGGGAAATCATCCCTTTGCTATGGAGAACCCCAAAAATATGGTGTCTAGGACAATCGTGATGATGTTTTGTAAAAACCCAAGAATTGGTGCTCGAATGGTAGTTGGGACCGACAAAACATATTGGTGTGATACATAAAGTATAACAAGGCCTGACAACGAAAGTTTGATGGTGCATCTTTATTTCATCAGTGCCTTGTCATGTGGACCCCATCAGGTTGTCTAACCCTAGGGAAATCACTTGAACATGTGTGTGGAGAGGGCTGATGTCAATGGGATGATATCAACCATTTACCATCGATTGTTAACTATATGTGCACAAGGAGGAATGGGCAGTCGGATGATGGAATGTCATTGTTATGCAACCATCTCACAAATAGATAGATCAACGACTTAAAAATTGTCCTCTTCGAGGGAAACCTCCTTTACATTACATAAATGAACAACTCTTAGATGATTCAAATGAAAAAAAAACCTCCTTTCTATATATAGGAGTCTAAGGGGTCACAATATAATCAGAGCATACATAACAATAATAATGTAAGGGCACAATAATAGCAATAGTGGGCTTCTATTGGGCACAATAATAACAATATGGGGACTACATGGGCACAAAAATAACAATAAGGGGCTACACTAGAATTATAGGGACCTAACATGCCACTTCCTTAAAAAAAATGGTGTCCTCAATTCTTGAGTAGCTCAAGATTCTTATGTATAAAATTATTATCTTCCCATGCGAAATATTCGATGGGTAAGTTCTTCCACTTGATGAGATACTCTGAAATTGATTGATTTCATAGCTGTTGAGTTCTTATTTCCATGACTGATTCGGGTTCCAATATGATTTTTCCTTCCTCGTCAAGTTTTGGCAATATTGTTTGAACTGGGAGCTTATCACGTATAACCTTCTTTAAGCATGAAACATGGAAAACTGGGTGCACTCAAGAAGATGCGGGAAGCTCCAATTTATATCCCATAGTACCAATCTTTTGCAACACCTTGTAAGTACCATAGTAATTTGTTGATAATTTATTGTCCTTCTTAGCTTGCTTGAGGGACATTTGTTTGTATGGTTGTAACCGTAAAAATACCTAGTCACTTAGATAAAAAATTCTTTAGTTGTGACATTGATTTGTCTATTGTTTCATTCAATTTTGTGCCAAAGTGAGATTATGCTTTAAGAGTTGGAGGAATTGTTGTTAATGCTTGATGTGATATTCCATTGCCTTAACTTTAGAATTTTCTCTTAAAGATGATGTGATGGACAGTGGATTATATCCATAAAGTGCCATAAATGGGGTGATTTTTGCTGTAGTATGGAAGGAAGTGTTATACCACCATTCAAGCCATAGGTAAACCACTTGACCCATTGTATTTGTTTATCAGATAAAGAGCAACAAATATTTCATTCAAAACATTTGTTCATTATGTCATTTTTCTCATTAGATTGAGGGTGATAAGATGAGCTATGATTTAGTTGATTATCGAGACAAGAAAATAATTTTGTCCAAAAACTTCTAGTGAAAACAGGATCTTTATCGCTTACAATAATCTTTGGGTTTCCATGTAGTTTTTTAATTGTTTCCATAAATGTAGTAGCAATTGTACTGGCTTTAAATGGATGAGATAATGCACAACAATGTGCATACTTGGTAAGTCTATCAACTACCTCCATGATGACACTCTTTCCTTTGGACTTGGGTAAACCTATGACAAAATATAGTGAAATATCCTCCCAACGTTAACTTAGAATGGATAAAGGTTGTAACATATTTGGGGCCTTAAATGTATCAACTTTGTTTTCTTGGCAAACCAAACATTCCACCACAAACTTTTGAATATCAAATTTAAGGCTATCCCAAAAGAAATTATTCTTAACCCTGTGGTAAGTTTTTAAAAATTCTGATTTCCCTCCAAAGGGATAGGTGTGCAATTCCAAAAGAATATTTTGTTTGAGTTGGGAATTCTTACAAAGATATAAGTGATCTTTGTACCACAACAAATCAATTTTCTAGCTAAATGTATTAGCTATACTAGGATCTTGTTGCAACTTTTGAATGAATGTCCACACTTTGACTAGGTTGAATTATAATGTCCATTAGCATTTCTACAATCATACGTTTAATTTCATTCTTTTGGGCATAGGGATATCTATAAGGCCTGATGTTTGGAGGAACACTTCTTGGAATCAAGTGAATAACATGATCATGGTCATGAATAGGTGGGAGGCCTTTGGGAGTCTCAAATACCTTGGAATGATTGTCTAGGACTTTTCGGAGATATGGAGAAATAGATGATTTTGATGTTAGAACATCTAGTGAGCATAATTGTATAATTACACCTCATTGTTATTTCTTTAGAATATTTGTCATGCCATTAGAGCTAATTATCTTTCCTGGTTTCCCTACGATACCCCTGACTTAAACTTCCTTTACTTCCCTGAAAAAATTCAAGAAAAGTTATTGAAAATTAAAAGCTATTGTACCTAAATATTGTAACCGTTGGAATCCTAGTACAACATCAACCCCACCCATTGGAATGAAAAGAATTGGACTCTGGTGCTGGATATAGGAAGCAATTCAATTCCTTGGTTATAGGAAGCAAATAAATTCCTTGGTTATCTTATAATGAATAAAGTTATGGGTACTACCTGAATCAATCATCATTATGAACTTTTTCTTCTTGATATGTCCTTCTATCTTGACAATTTCAGGGGTGGTTATCCCTACCAATGCATTGCAAGATATGGTAAGATTCATTTCTTCTTTATCTAGGGTTGGTTCCTGGTGTATATCCTCTTCTTTTGAAGTTTCTTATTCCTTTTTCTTCCTCCTCTTCACAATCTATGTAAAATAATTTCTTCTCAACGCACTTATGACCTTTAGTGTATTTACTATCACAACTGTAACAAAGCCTTTTTTCTCTTTTTTATTCCAAATGTTGTGGTGTTAACCTTATAGGTTGTGGAAGGTTAGGAGCAGCAACACTTCCATATTTATAGTTGTGAGTGGTAGGCTTCCTTGTTACCATAATTTTATTTTCAATTTTTCTTGCCGACTTGAATGACTTCTCCAATGAATCGGGTTCCCAAAGGTGAACCTCATGTTGGATGTTATCATTTAAAGTCCCTATGAATACATCAATCCTATGCTCATATGGAATATCACTTACCCTTATATTCAATTTTTGGAATTCCTCAATGTGCTCAGCCATTTAACTCTTTTGTTTGAGATTTATCAATTGGCTAAAGAAGGTGTTTCTTTTTGTATCCTCATAGTGTGATATAATTTCCTTTGTAAAAATTTACCAAGTGACAACTGGTTTATGAGAAAAAATCAATCGATACCATACAAACTGATTGGGTTCTAAATATAAAGTTGTAATGCGTACCTTTTCTGTGTGCGGAAAATTATGGAGATCAAAATATTGCTCCATCTATAGTATCCATGTTATTGGATCATTTCGATCAAAATTCCTCATACCGATATTTGGAGTATGGTGGGTCTTCAATCCAATGTTAGAGTATATGAAATCATGATTAACATTTCTTTTTTCTCATCATGAGTTTCATCTAATACCTTTTCGCCATTAGGAGGCATTTCTTGTAGCAACTTTGTCAAGCCTTCCTTCAAACCTTCCATGTTAGCTTTTAAATAATTCTTCAAATATTCCATGTTTGATTTTAAACCATTGTTCAAACCATCCATCCTAGCTTCCATTTCATTTTTGGTTACTCTTTGTGAGAGCAAAATTTGTTGCACTTGGTCTCGCAATTTTGATATGTCATGTTGCATTTCTTCCTCTTCTTCATTTGTCATCGAAGATATTTCTGGTTTCTTACTAGGTGTATCCATTTTTTTTTGTTTCGAGACATTTCAAAATCCAAAAATGATATTCTATTCTTCATTATGCCCTTTGAATCACTTCAAACTGATTTTTCAAACAAAAGTTATGCAAAATTTAAAAAACACACACCTTTTTCTTGCTTTTTAGGAGCTAGATATTGCAGTTTTTGTATCTCTGTAATTGTGAATCTCCAATATCTAAAATTTTTCCTTGTAGTATCTCTCTGAGTTAAGTCATACCAATATTGGATTCTTCAAGAAAATGTTATTGCCAATCTCCCACGATGACTTGATTATAGATTGGTTCAATAGAGTTAACTTTTACGGAGTGCCACATGTCACTGTTTCGACCTTCAGACCTACAAATGATAGAAAAAAAACTACAGTCCATGCCATTTCTGTCACTTCTTACAAAAATCAAATCTGATGCTCAGAGATAAAGTTATGAAGATTTTCCCTAGGTCACATGTTTGATATGGAATTATGGAGCCTGCAAAAATCCTAACTTCCTCATATAATATCTCCGAAAATACAATGAGACAATATCTGTAATCCGTACACAAAGTTCACCAAGATTTTTGCTCCATGTGGTTGCAATTTCAGCTGAAGCTTCGCAGAAAAAAGTTATAGAGAAAATGCCTCGATGATCTATTTGAAGTAGTGAAACCCTAGAATCCAAAGATCTGATACCAAAAGTTATGCAACTAGCTCACAAATAGATAGATCAAAGCATAAAAATTATCCTCTTTGAGGGGGAAACCTCCTTTACATTACATAAAAGAAAAAATATTGGATGGTTCAAATGAAAAAACCTCCTTGATATATATATATATATATTATATATATATATATATATATTATATTATATTATATATATATATATATATATTACTAAGGGGTCACAATATAATTAAAGCCTATTTAACAATAATAATGTAAGGGCACAATAATAACAATAAGGGGGGTACTCTAAAAATAACAATAAGGGGCAACACTAGTATTATAGGGACATAATACTCATCCAGCAGAACCTTATCATCAGGCCATCAACCAAACCCTTGAAAGAATAAAACAAGTAAGTGAAGTAGTTAGGTCTAGTATTGATGAGCCAATAATTAGAGTGGCATAGCAAAAGAGGTGGGTCCAAGGTGGAGCCCTTCCTATCAGAACCCTACCATCGAGCCTTTGGGTCATGGCTCCACAAAAGAATTTAAGTAGAGAGGTCATGTGGGGAGGATCGACCGGACATGAAATCAGGAAATGGGTGGCTCGGACCTCACACCTTGGTGTTTTTAATTAATGTTGAAATGGAAGTGAGGAAAGATCCTCGACATTGAGATGACTTGGAGGTGTTGGATCTTATTCAATTGTTCCAGCATAGAGCCCTATCACCACCTACAACTCGTTACTAATGTTGTGTCAAACTTTAATGAAAATGTTGACAATATTGAGCCAATTTGACCATGGTTCTAGTGTTGAACCCTATCCCCACCCACCGCTCCTTGCCATCGTCATGTTAACCTAGTGACTATGGGCAAACAGAGGAGGATGGGCCAATCTGGTCATGGTTCCAGTTATGGAACCTTGTTGTTGGGACACTTCCACCCCTATATTTTATAACTTGCAAACCTATAACGAAGAGCACTTAATGGGCAGTCGATTCAACGTGACATGGAGCTAAATATCCATTGCATAAATTCTAGATGGACCCTATTGTGATGGCATGGCAGGGAAAACAACGCATGGTGGAGGACACATGGCTGCCACGTGGTGCCTAGTGATGGCATGGCATCTTTTAATAGGTTGAGATATTAATGGGCATAACTTTTGATCCATAACTCAGATTGAGATAAATTTCATATCATTGAAAAGTGCTCGACAAACTAATCACAAAGGTAGTATTAGAATCAGATTCCTGAGACATGAAAAAATTAAGTTTTTATTAACAAACCTTGGAGATTGGGCCAACAGGTAACACTCCCGCAGCCTAAGATGTCTAAGGGGTGGTAGATGGTTATAAAGTGGTAATAGAGCCTTGGTTCAACACTTGGACTGGATGAGCCTTAAAAGAAGAATTCTAGAGCTCTGGTATAGATTAGTATCATACCAAAGGTTCAAGATTGGACCTTTGGAGATAAAAAATGGAGCTCTAATACAAAGTAGTATCAAAGCTTTGGTTCAAGCATTGATCTTGGAGGGCCAAAGGTGCACCATAGAGATAAAATTAAATCTTTGATACATAATAGCGTTGAAGCTTTTGTTCAAGGATTAGCTAGAGTAAATTAATTTGTTATACGAATATAGATTTAAACCAGTAGTTTATGTACTTAGTAACTTTGATGAACTATGTATATGTTATTTGTTTCCTAGAATATGCAATTAACATGGGTTTTTATTTTATGAATAACTTCATATCAACATGCTTAGTGTTGACATACCAAGGTTTTGGTTAAAATGGTTATATTTGATTTTATTAACACTTGTGTATGTGTGAGACAAGAAATAACAAGTTTGACATGAAGTTTAATGCGATAAGATAAACATGCAAGATTAATGTGTAGGATGTTGAATACATTCCATAGAACATCCCAACAAAATTGAAAAACTTTATGGCTAAATGATGCAACCAGAGCTATGAAGGGAGATCTCTTAACTTATGTCCTACTAGTTTTGATATGTTGCTTTAATATTTTGAGAAGTTCTCATATGTTTAGGAATGATAGCAAAGACATGATAAAGTGCAAGAAATGAAATAGTTCAAAGATGCATGTCCAGTGAGTAGAGGTGAAATAATAATATGATAGATATATCCTAGGTGCATATAGTAATGGATATGCATGCATAAATATTTGTAGTAATCTACTATCATAACATGATTCAGATGACTAATAGTGGTTAATGGTGGACATGTAACCAGGAACAAGTTAACAACATGATTGGGGAAACAATGAAGATATTGCACATTGTCTTGTAGAGTCAAGACTATTGAAGACAAGGTGTTAATGGGAGAATGGTACAAGTGGCAACTACACAAATTGATAGGCATGGTGTGATAATGTTGTGAGCACACTTCTACTTTTATTTCCTTGTAGAAGGCTAAAGCCTAGAAGGAGGAGTCTAGGGACAAGTCTTGTGTTCTAATATTGGTTGTGTGTCATACTTGGCTCTTGGTAAGACAATGTCCTTGTGGAGTCATGAACCAATGTGAGAATGACCCACTGGTGAACAGAACAGGAGTAGCAAAGCCTATGGCTTAGAGAAAATAAGAGGTTTGTTTCCAGTAAGTGGTTTCCTCCATATACATATTATAATAATTATTGATTACGAATCTTGAAATTTTTGCACACTTAAAGCATTATTTGAATCTCTGTTTAGGTGCAGGATACGAGTATATGCTTGTGAGATTGCATGAAGGAATGTTACACATTATTTTGTCACTCCCCCTTCACTTCCCTATGAAATACACTGAAGTTCCTGAAACATTACCATTATATAGTATACTCATCCATGTATACAACTCAGATCCCTCCTTTAACCTTGCTTGGAAAATATTTGGAGCTTTCCCTGAAGGAATGGCTCATGAAACCCTAAAAATGAGGGTCATCACCATTATGAAGTCCAAAACTGCGATGTTTTCCTGCTGCATCTTGTTAAGCTAGTGATGGCATCACTTTGTTCTCTCTCATGCCTATGATGGTCTCAAAAAGGAAGCTTTCCCAAAGAGGATGAGAATATTCGTGATCTAGAAGCTTCTAGAGTGGTGAGCTAGAGGTGATTTCGCATAGATGAGGTCGAATCCTCCTAATTTGACCTCTTGGTCTTATCCCTATGAGCTACCTCCTGGAGATGTTGGCCTAATCCTATATTTAGAGGAGGCCTAACTCCCTCTCCTAGCCTATAAATTCCCTTTCTACCATTCCAAAATGGTTGGTCATGTTTATCTACGTCCATTTTCACCCCTATATTGAGCTTGTGCTTAGAGGCTATTCATTAGAATTGGAGAAGGAGTGTTGGAGATTTTCTTGGCTTGCACTTGGATTACCACTCAAGGAGAACCTTTCAACGTCAAGGCTATGGTTGTAATTTTCCCCTTTATTCTTTAAATAATAATATAATTGTTGGTTTATCTTCCCAAAATACATATGTTCATGTATGTATTGGCTTGGCATTCCTTGATCAACTAAGTAGGTTATTATTGGATTTGCTATTAGTTTTGGTATGCTTTGTTGTCTCTTGGTCACTTGTGCAAGTACAAAAGAGTTGAAAGAATCAAGAACGAGTCCGTGACACAAGCGGTTCGACGATCTGAACAAAGAAAACCAGATTAGCATCAGAGCAAGGTAGGCCTTCTCTCTTATTCTACTTTTCAATTATAATCTAGGAAGATGTATAGTTGATTGTCCCTTCAGTTACTAGACCCACTCATTGGGCTAGAGGGACCGTCTTTGTCCGTAGATACGATTAACCTTGTCAACAAAATGGTGACTCCAATAGGGAGCCTATGACCCTTTCCTTCCCTTCCTTCACCTTGTCTTTTGACGAGTTTGGTCAACCATTGATTTTTAGATTTCATTGCTTGTTTGTAGTCAGTGTCATCTTTTGGTAGATGCTTGAAGATTGTTAACTTGAGCTGTTTTTGAAGATTTTGGATTTCATTTTTGTTTTCCTTGAACATCATAGATTTGACCTTGATAGTCTCAATGATATCAAGGGTTTTTTAGTTACAGTAGCGATGATCACTACTTTACTCCTGACAGGTGCGGTGATTGTAGAAAATTGTGAAATTTAGGGTTTTCTCTCTTATTTTTAGTTCTAGTTTCCTTCTCCCTATGATTTACCACTATGTTTTTCATTGACTCTCTCATTTTTTTATTGCAATTGTCTTTTAACTTGGCTTAAGTGTTCTTGAAGTTTGATTAGCATTTTAGGGTTCTATGTGTCAACCTTCGTACACTCGTTAGTCTTCCCATCAGAGGTCAAAGATTGATTGCATGTGTTAAAGAGTCTTTGTGTGTTCAGACATTCTTTGCAGATAACTTATTGGTTCTTGTGCCTTAAGTTGTTTTCATTAGTAGATATAGTGAAAGTTACTTAAGCTTCATTTGAATAACGATAGATTACAAATCGATTATCTCATTGGAATCAAAAGGAAGTGTTTTCTTTGAAGTTTTTGTGTTTCGAAGTGAAAGTGAAAGTGCTATTCATTTCATAATTTTTGAAGCATTTTGAGTTGCATTCAAATCATTGATGTGAAAGAGATTTTCATATTTCTTGTCTTGCTTGCATTCTCTTTTTCCTTTGCACTAAATTACATTAGTTGCATTTTGAAAAAAGATGAAAAATCATCATTATCTCTTAAGGGGATTTTGCTTTAAGATTTGTTTTGGCATTGCATTTGCTTATCACATGAAAGCTTAGATTTCAAATTTTTTGTTTAGCGTTTGAATATTGTCATGGATGCATTTTTGCATTTGGTTTGATGCATGATTTGAGTGATCTTATTCCCTATATAGATAACTTTCATTGAATTGAAGGATTTCATTTCATCATCTAGTTTGCATTTTAGGAAGAGATAACATCGTTAAGGCCTTGAAATTGAGACATAATTACAATATCACCTTTAAAATATATCAATTAACCTAAGGAGAATTTGAAACATTAACAATCATATCTAGTGGTCTAGGTTGGAGATGTGTTCCAGTGTCTTTAAAGCTTAACAGTTGTTGTTCGCTTTAGACAATGCTAACATAGACTTGTGCTCCCTGTATCATCGTGTATATAAAGGGAGACCCCCCTAGGTTGCAATCTTTTATCCGTAGGAAGTTGTTGTGGCCAGAAACAACCCCCCTTCTTATTTAGTTCTATCACTAATACTAAATAAGTGGGGACCCTTATTAAAAAATTTAAAAAATCGATTAATGCTTGTATTTCCTTTTTTAATAAAACTTACTATCATAAACTTAGGAGAATACCCTTGAAAAATCTAAAAAGACTTAAGTTTTATGATAAGTTAGAATAAAATCATTCCTTAAAGAGTATTGCATCGCAAAAAGGTAATGAATGCCTTCCTACAAGTGGAATCTCTAAGATTGCAAAATCGCAATGCGAAATCACGCATTAAAAGATCCTCATCGCATCGCATGAATCAACCATTACTTAAGCTAAAATGCCTCAAACTGCTGATATGCGATGGTGCATGTCACAAATCGCATTTCGCAGAAAAAACATTAACAGATGATTACCTCACGCAACAGATTTGCGATATTGCGAAGCAAATCGCAAAATCGCCTTACTGCATATCTTTAGGGCTCATTGTTCAAAAAATATTTTTCCATAAATCGATGCCCGGTTATGCACGTTAATTTTAATCAATGAGTTAGTTGGAAATCATCAATGAAATTTGCTTTTGATATGATCGAAGAGCCATTTCACGTAAGGTGGTATATTTTATATGTTTTCGGGATTTAAAGCTTTCCCGTCACCTTTTTCTTATCATTATTCTCACCTCATTTGTAAACTGCATGAGTAAAGAGCAGAGAAGTATACATAGCAATGTTTAGGATATTATGGGAAAGAAGGGTAAAGCTCCGAGTTCTGAAGATAAAGAAATGACGCCCTTATACACGGACACCACCTGTAACAAAGATGCTGATATTACTACTTGGGAAGGCATGTACAGTCTACTCGAGGAAGAAAATCCCAAGGTAATGGAGGTTACGGTTATTGTAGGCTCACATGGGTCTTCTGAGGCGTCTATTACAGAACTAGCATGTTTGTTCTTGCACAGGATAGCAGCAAGACCCAAAATTCTTCCATACACGGACATAGTCAAATGGGTACTGGATAATGCTGATATCATGTATAGAGAATTTAAAACTCAAAACCACGAACTCACAGAGTTGTTATATTCACAAAATTTAAGCTTTATATCCTCTAACAAAAAGCGCTCAAGAGGCAAAAATCGTAACAAGGAACCCCAGATCGAGAAACAGAGGTAGTTTTTGATGCACGATTAGCGCTATTCGGGCGCCAAGAAAAACCCCTCAAGATGGAAAGCCTCTAATCGCTCAGTCACCTGTAAACCCGAAAATTTGTAGGAAAAAGTGCTAAAGGCGAAAGACAAAACTTGAACTCCAAAACCAGTGGTATTTATCAGGGATATCCTCAAGAGGTATGTAAATATATACCAAATGTACATCATCTATAGACAAGATGGAGACAGAAGGCTCAAGAAAGGGCAAAATCCATCAAAAGGTTAACTAAGTTGAATTGGGATTCTTACTGGGTGTACTTGTTAAAACCACACAGCCAGTGCATGACTCTCAAATGTATCAACAATTCTGCCGAGAAGATGGCGCCAACACTTGTCGATTCTGTTTTCGTAGGACAACTAAAGTTGGAAGTCAGCCAGCCAACTCTCCTCAAGCAAATGCTGAATGCTTGTGATTACAAGGAACATATACACAAATAGTTAGTTGTTAGTTGTTAGTTTTAGATTCAATTTTAGTTTTAATTTTGCTTTATTTTTGCCTGAAATGAGGACGGTCATTTAAACTGCAACCTACATTTTTGTAATAAATTATTTTTAGATTTAGTTACTAGTAATTAAACCCTTGTCATGCATTTAGAGAAGGGTCCTGAAATTTGTCAAAGACTTGTCCTCAGAACATGCACTTTTGCACCCTCCGAGGAGGTTTTGATGAATGAATGGAACAAGGTTTATTGATATCTACATTTAATATCTACTACTGATGTTGCACTTTTGTACTCTTAGTGGATGTTGGATTAAGAAGAGATAAATCATTATTGCTTGAAACTCATGAGTATAACTAGTTACAAATGGTACTCCTATCTCTTAACTATTTCTGCTTATGTGTTAAAGTGATATTCATGTTTAGTTATTTATATATGAATGCGTGAATGCTTGAGTTATCATTTGGCACTTCTGTACAATGATAGCCATTTGTTTATGCTTAATATATGAGTAGCTTATTATGCAATATGTTTTTCACAATTGTTTCGTCTAACTTTTTATACGAAATGGTTTATCTTTATTGAATTATTTTCTTATAGTAGTTGAATTATCTTTATTACCAATTTCCATTTGAAATCATTTTAGATCACATAACTGAAAGATTACACCCCAGGTTAGTTTAGAATTAGATATTTCTTTTTATTAGAATACAATTGCATGTTGTTACATTAGATTTAGAATAAAAGCATTTTACTTAGGACTTATTAGAAATGAAATATCAATTCTCAACACACACACACACATAAATTGGGAAACTAGTCCCATATCCCTAGTCGGACCCCCTATACCAAACGGAAAAGGAGCTGCTAACCAAGTTCTAGACCGGGTGGGTATCCCCCTTGTTGTAGACCCAATTTTCGGGGCTTCAACATCTTTGGTGCTAGAAGGAGGGCCCCGAAATGTGAATGGCAAGTAAATATAAATCTAAGTACCATTTTGAGAGTAAATCACCCTCACCATCTCCTCCGACTTCTCCATCTCACTTAGAATATTTAAATCTTGAGCAAGAAGTCGAAAGAACAACAACCGCTACCATAAACCCGAACATTTTAGGGAAATCTACTATTGAACCTCCTGAAGTTGAATCTTCGATCCATAAACTTCAACGATTTTCTATATCACCTCAAAGATCTGAAAAATCTCAAGGTAGTGTGACTTCGCAATATAACCTTGCTCATCCTCTCACCAGATTAAAGAGCGAAAATTTTGGTATTGAGCCAACTGAGTTACCTCTACCTACAAGGAAGAGAGCTAGGAAATCACCTAAAGGGTCTGATAGCGAGACTCTTTCGTCATCATCATCCATCTCAACCTCTCCACTGCGAAGTCAACCATCCACCCCTCCACTTCAAATTATTGTCCACCAATCCACTGGAACTTCCACATCTCCTTCTCAATCCTCTGGAACTGTAATATCCTCATCTTCCCAACTGCAGGGATCATCTTCTGCACTTTCATCTGTTAGTAGTTCAGCGATGGCCCAATCTCCATGGAATAACCCAGGGGCAGTCTTAATGCTTGTGCCCTTGAGTCAAATATTGTCCCATCCTGAAAAATGGCTGCCTAAGTTTAATCCTGAAGCAGGCATGCTAGTAGAAGAACATATAAACAACTTTATGTTATCTATAAATCTCAATGGAGTTACTAATGAAGACACTGTCGTCCGGCTCTTTCCTTACACTTTGCAAGGAGCAGTCGGATCATGGTATTTCTCATTACCATCCAAATCTATCACTAGTTGGGATATCTTCCAAGAACAATTCTTAACTAAGTTCGGTGATGACAGGTCTACGAAAACACTGATCAATGACCTATCTAACCTTAGGGCTGAGTCAAAGGAACCTATCAAAGATTTTAACTCACGTTTCAATAAACTGTTGAACAACATTCCTACTGCTTCCAAGCCTAGCGAAGAAGTGCAAAGTGAATGGTACATCTCTGCTTTACCATCAAACATAGCGATCTTCATCGATAGGGCTAACAAAACAACTTTAGTTGACAATATGAAGGAAGCAATAGTGGTAGAGAAATGTATCATAGCTTTAGAAAAGAAAAATGTCATTGATGAATGAAAATCTAAGAAGGCTACTTTTAAGGAAGATCCTAAGAAAAAGCAATCGAAAGATCCATTTGATTTAGAAGGATTGTAGAAAGCTTTGAAAACCATGTCTAATGAAATGGTTGACATTAAGAAACAAGTAGGAGAAACTTCTTCTAAAAAACTGTACAAGCCTTATAGAAGAAATCCTTCTACTGATTCAAAGCCTCCCAATGCTATTACAAATACTGAATTAGAAGAAGAAGAAGAGGAAATTGCTACTGAAGAGCCTACCGATGAAGAAGAAGTTGTAGAGATACAAGGTATGTGGGATTTCATCCTCCCAGATGAAGAGGATCAAGAGGCATGGCCAGTTAGTACTCGAAGTAGAAATCAACTCGATCCTCCTCAATCCACTCGTAAGAAAAAGAGCGCAAGCTCAATGCCTAAGGATAAAGTCGCAACCAAGAAAACGACACCCAAAGTGACTCAAACAAGCCCAGTCTAAACAGATTCACCAACTCCATCTAAAACATTGATTGTTTCAGATGAAATGGAGTATAATATCATACAAGACATGAAGAAGACTCAGGCTAATATTACTTTTTATGAATTGAGAAAGTTAAAACATCATCAAAAGGTATTTTTGAAAGAATTACATGCAGTACCAATTGCACCTTTGCCCGCCGCTATAACCTCTCAAGCTTCCCATGAGATGGGAACACCTCCAAATAATGTGACTAATAAAGTTGATCCAAACGATATCGCTTTAATTGGAGGAAGGTCAAGATCTCATACTCCCCCATTTCTTCTTACTTATGAAGTTTTCAACAAAAAATTGCATAATTGTTTAGTTGATTCTAGAGTTTCATCTAATATCTTACCTAAATTGATATGTGCAAAGTTGAACGTTCAACCTCATAAATCTGCAGTGTGCATAGTTCAGCTGGATCAGTCGCAAGTTGAAGTGATCAACGAACTAAATCAGGTTACCATAAGACTGTCATCTAATCCAAAGGTATGTCAAGTTATCGACATTTTAGTTGTAGATATTCCGGAATTTTATGGCTTAATTCTTGGCAGAGATTGGTCAGAAAAACTTCATGGATACTTTGCAACCGATTGGTCGCACATGTGGCTCCCTTACAATGGTAAACCAAATCAAATCAAAGTTGGGCGAGAAAGACATCAAAAATACAGAGCAACAGAATTGGAAAGAGAAAATGAACCTATAGCATACAACAATAATATAATTGGCACTATTCTGTTGATTCTTTCTTAGGAAATTTTAATGCTCACACTTCAATTTACTTAGAACATTTTGTTTTATCTCAAGTAGAAATTTTTTCTCAAACAGATAGTTCTAAATGTATTAATTTTATAGATATTCCTGTAAATAAATCTTTATTTTGGAAGTTATTTTTTGATGGTTCTAAGTCTAACGAGGGAGCTGGAGCAGGATGCGTATTAATCAGTCCAGAGGGAAACAAAATTATGCTAGCTTGTAGACTCAAGTTTTATTGCACCAATAATATTTCAGAATACGAGGCTTTAGTCCAAGGATTATACAAAGCAATCGGATTAGACATCAAATATCTACAAGTCTTTGGAGATTTTGAAAACGTTATCAGACAGGTACGAAATACTATACATTGTCTATCAAGTCATTTAAAGCATTACCAATCTTTAGTAAAAGATTTGACTGAACATTTTATAGCATTCAATATTTCATCAATTCCCAGACTCCAGAATGCTAGCGTTGACCTCTTAGCAAACGTAGCCTCCAAGCTCATTCCCTCATAAGACTATAGCCCCGATAGATTTTCAATAGAATTAATCTTTAGACCCTCAATTCCTAATAACATTACCAATTGGAGAATTTTCAACGATGATCCTGATATTGTAAGCTTCCTCACATCAGAGGGATCTTACACTAATAAGATAATTGATGAAGACCAACATGACAGACAATTGCAACAAGATAACACTAATAATGCTATGCCAAAATCAGTAGTCAAATTGGAAGACCTATATGATTTGAAAGATCAATTTAAAAGATCTACCAATTCAAAGCTTCAAATTTCAACTCTGAACTATGAATTAGTAAATCTAGGATCCGATACCAAGCCGCAGAATATCAATCTAAGTCTTGGCCTAGCTCTTGAAGAAAAATTAGCGTATGTTCATCTCTTGAAACAAAACAAAAGTGTCTTTGCCTAGAACTATGATGAACTTAAGACTTACGACACTTCTATCATCCAACATACTATCCCAATGATAAACGATGAAAAACCTGTCCAACAAAAACTGAGAAAGATCCATCCTAATCTAGAAAACCAAATCAAATCTGAGCTCAATAAATTATTGAAATCCAAAATCTTTTTTCTCATTCGACATTCTAAATGGGTTTCGAATATGGTTCCTATTAGAAAGAAAAACGGAGACGTTAGAATTTGCATTGACTTTCGAAATTTAACAAAGCTTGTCAAAAGGATAATTTTCCTTTGCCTCCTATGGAGAAAATATTGCAGGCAGTTGCAGGATCAGAATTAATGTCCTTTTTAGATGGTTTTTCGGGCTATAACCAATTTTTGGTCCATCTCGATGACCAATTAAAGACCACATTCATAACCAAATGGGGTACTTATGCATATCAAAAGATGCCTTTCGGTCTGATCAACGCTGGCACCACATTTCAAAGGGCCATGGACATCGCATTTAAGGGATTTGTAAACAAATCAATAGTAATCTACTTGGATGATATAACTATATATTCCAAGAAGTGAGGCAATCATCTCAGAGATTTAAAACAGATCTTCCAACGTTGCCAAAGGTATGGAATTTCACTTAACCCAAAAAAGTCATTTTTTGCATTAAGTGAAGGAAAACTTCTTGGATTCATAGTGTAAAAATCTTGAATCCATATTGATCCTGACAAAATCAAGGAGATTTCCGAAATACCCCTACCTCACAACAAGAAAACTATGCAATCCTTCCTTGGCCAGATTAATTTTGTAAAGAGATTTGTTCTAGATTTTTCAAGAATCACATATCCTTTACAAGCAATGATTAAAAAGAACTCAATCTTCAAATGGGTCCAAGACGAATACGAAGCATTCAATCTGATTAAACAAGAAATTGTTAACGCTCCATCTTTAGCAACTCCAATTTTTTTCGATCCTTTCATTTTATATACATTTGCCTCTGATAGATCATATGCTACGATACTCACTCAAGCAAATCAAGACAAGGCAGAAGCCCCAATTTCCTTTTTCAGTTCAAATCTACAAGGGGCTGAATTAAATTATTCAGACATCGAGAAACAAGCTTATGCTGTTTTCAAAGAAATTAAATATTTCAGACCCTTTCTGCTTAAAACCCATAGAAAAATCATAGTACCGTTTCCAGTGGTAAGAAATATCTTAGTACAGAAAGATGTGGGTGAGAAAAGAGCCAATTGGGTTACTGCCTTACAAGAATACGACATTGAAATTAAACCAGCAAGTATTGTAAAAGGTCAAGGCTTTTGCAAAATGCTGGCTGGAGCATCGCTTATTTCCGAAATACCATCTACAGAGATATAAATGTACGAGGTAAGCCTAAACGATGTTGAATCATTATACGTTGATATCATAATTTATCTAAAGAACAGATATGATCCTTCGAACCTTGATTATACAAAGAAAAGAGCTCTAAGATTGAAGGCTAAGCAATATCAACTCATGAACGGTGTACTTTTTAGGATGAATTATGATTCTGTTATCCTTAGATGTCTTGAGAAATTTGACGCTGAAAAGGTGTTGCAGGAACTCCATGATGGACCAGTAGGTGGACATTATGCTGGAGATGCTACTGCACATAAAATCCTCCACGCAGGCTATTACTAGCCCACACTATTCAAAGACGCACATAGCTATGTAAGGAAATGTCAAGTTTGTCAAAATGCTGCTGGGAGATAAAAGAAACCATTATTGCTTTTGCAACCAGTCAACATTGAACAACCTTTTGATCAATGGGGATTGGATATAATAGGTGAGATCATTCCTCACTCTTCTAAACAGCATAGTTATATCCTTACAGCTACAAATTATTTTACTAAATGGGTAGAAGCAGTTCCTCTCAAGACAGCTAATGCCGAACACATCATTGATTTCATAGATTAGTTCATAATCACCAGGTTTGGTTTACCTTCTGCTTTAATGTTTGATAATGCATCGTATTTTTCTAGCAATGCTATGACTGAATTTGCACTCAAAAGAGGTTTTAAGCTTAAATACTCTGCCAATTATTACCCACAGGGGAATGGGTTAGCTGAATCTATGAATAAAAACTCAATCAGAATCATTAAGCGAACCATTAATCAAACTCACAAAAATTGGCACAAGTCTTTAATATATGCTTTATGGGCAGACCGAATAACGCAAAAAGCCACATTTGGCACTTCTCCCTTTAATTTAGTTTATGGGAAAGAAGTGGTTCTTCCAACTCATCTAGCAATTCCCTCTTTGGCCTTAGTTCAATATATTGATGAAGCACCAACTTCTTCCTTACAACCAAGGAAAATGGAAACACTTAAGCTAGAAGAGCAACGAGAACAGGCTAAAATAACTCATGCTCATCACCAAGCATTAGTAAAAGCTTCTTTTGATTCAAACATGATATCTAGAAAGGACTTTCAGATGGGAGATCTAGTTTTAAAATGGGACAAGGCTCATGAGGAAAAGGGAAAACATACGGAATTTCAATGAATGTGGCTTGGCCCTTTCCAAATTACAGAAATCATAGCCCCATCTACTTTTATGTTACAAGATTTAACAAGAAAAAGAGAATCTTTACCTGTTAACGGGCAGCTCCTCAAAAAATACTTCCCATAGGAGATCATTCTTCTATTTTTGTAGATTAGTTTTTCCTTTATTTTCATAATAAAACCAGTTGTCAATGGTTACATTTGGAATTCACAAAAAAGACAAGTATTTCTTTTAGATTTTGTTTTCTCTCTTGTATAAACAGAATTGTTTTAGAAAATTGGTCATTATTATTAAAAGATACAGTCAAAGGATATAAGCCTGAAAATGATACTAGTTTCAACCTTGTAAATTTTGATAAAAAGTGACCTTTAGTAGGAATTTGTTTTATATCAGTCAAATGAAAGGTATCAATAACAAAATGAAGATTCTCTATAGAAAAGCTCTTTCCAAAAAACTCTACCATTGTTGTCTAGAGCTATTCTTAAGGAAACAATGACTTCCTCCCCACCTAGGGAATTATGAGCTTCAAGGAATAATCCAACGATACACTTTAACTTAAAGAATAAGAGGTCTCATCACGAGCCGACTTATCATGATCATAGATATTATAACTCGCTGACTTTGCCAAAACTGCATACCACAATAGGGCAATGACTCAAGATTGTTGCAATCAAAAGACAAGGGCTCTCATCATGAGCCAGCTTGTTTAGCAAAGCTATAAATCAAGTGAGTGGCACTGTCATAATTTGGCTACCAAACCAAGGAATTGTTCTTTAAGGAGTAAAATAAAATGAAAGCAATAAGTGTGGATATGGATTTCTCTTTGAAAATTGTATATTTCTTCAAGTGGGTTACAAGATCATTGCTGGGTAACAGGTAACCCTGTCGAGGCTATAAATGCCTGCTGGCAGCAAAGGTTCTACCTACGAAAAATGAGAAAATTTAAAACTGATTTAAAGTGAAGGATTTGTTTTTATCTTTATAAACCAAGTAGTGACTGATGTAGATAGAATGACTAGCTCTAGGAAGTAAATAACCAAAGCTAACATAGAAGAAACAAACTATGATATACATCTAAAAGCATAATGTACTTTATCTTTCTATAATAAAGTTTTATTTTTTAGAAAGAATTCTATTTGGGAAGTTTAGAAAATTCAAAAGAAAAGTAGAGATAACTGGTTCTTCCAAGTGAATCGCCAATTGTTGTGGCTAGCAACAATCCCCCTTCTTATTTAGTTTTATCACTAATACTAAATAAGTGGGGACTCTTATTCAAAAATTTAAAAAATCGATTAATGCTTGTA
Source organism: Pinus taeda (assembly GCA_000404065.3). Lineage (NCBI taxonomy): Eukaryota > Viridiplantae > Streptophyta > Pinopsida > Pinales > Pinaceae > Pinus > Pinus taeda. The sequence continues at coordinate 60,432 of APFE031421483.1, read as the reverse complement.
TTTCCTTTTTCAATAAAACTTACTATCATAAACTTAGGAGAATACCCTTGGAAAATCTAAAAAGACTTAAGTTTTATGATAAGTTAGAATAAAATCATTCCTTAGAGAGTGTTGCATCCCAAAAAGGTAACGAATGCCTTCCTACAAGCAGAGTCTCTAAGATTGCGAAATCGCGATGCGAAATCACACATCAAAAGATCCTCATTGCATTGCATGTCTCAACCATTACTTAAGCTGAAATGCCTCAAATCGCCAATATGTGATGGCGCATGTCACAAATCACATTTCGTAAAAAACACATTAACAGATGATTACCTCACGCAAAATATTTGCGATATTGCGATCTCCGATATTGTGAAGCAAATCACAAAATCGCCTTATCGCAAATCTTCAGGGCTCATTGTTCGAAAAAGTTTTTTCCATAAACTGATGCACGGTTATGTGCATTAATGTTAATCAATGAGTTAGTTGGCAATCATTAATAAAATGTGGTTTTGATCTAATTTAAGAGCCATTTCATGTAAGGTGGTGTATTTTATATGTTTTTGGCATTTAAATCTTTCCCGTCACCTTTTTCTTTTCATTATTCTCACCTCATTTGTAAACTGCAGGAGCAAAGAGCAGAGAAGTATACATAGCAGTGTTCAGGATATTATGGGAAAGAAGGGTAAAGCTCCAAGTTCTCAAGATAAAGAAATGACGCCCTTATACACGGACACCACATGTAACAAAGATGCCAGTATTACTACTTGGGAAGGCATGTGCAGTCTACTCGAGGAAGAAAATCCCAAGGTAATGGAGGTTACAATTACTGCAGGCTCACATGAGTCTTCTGAGGCATCTATTACAGAACTAGCATGTTCGTTCTTGCACAGGATAGTGGAAAGATCCAAAATTCTTCCATACATGGACATAGTCAAATGGGTACTAGATAATGTTGATATCATGTATAGAGAATTTAAAACTCAAAACCACGAACTCACAGAGTCATTATTTTCACAAAATTTAAGCTTTATATCCTCTAACAAAAAGCACACAAGAGGCAAAAATCGTATCAAGGAACCCAGATCAAGAAACGGAGGAAGTTTTCGATGCACGATTAGCGCTAGTTGTGCATCACCAGGCAAAACCCCTAAAGATGGAAAGCCTCTAATCACTCAGTCCCCTGTAAATCTGAAAATTTGTAGGAAAAAGCGCTAAAGGCGAAAGACAAAACTTGAACTCCAAAAACAGTGGTATTTCTCAGGGATATCCTCAAGAGGTATGTAAATATCTACCAAATGTACAACATCTACAAACAAGCTGGAGATAGAAGGCTCAAGAAAGGGTAGAATCCATCAAAAGGTTAACCAAGTTGAATTGGGATTCTTAGTGGGCGTACTTGGTAAAACCACACAACCAGTGGATGACTCTCAAATGTATCATCAATTCTGCCGAGAAGATGGCGCCAACACTTCTCGATTATGTTTTCGTAGGACAACTAAAGTCGGAAGTCGACCAACCAACTCTCCTCAAGCAAATGCTGATCACTTGCGATTACAAGGAACACATACACAAATAGTTAGTTGTTAGTTTTAGTTTTAGATTTAGTTTTAGTATTAATTTTTCTTTATTTTTTCCTGCAATGAGGACGGTCATTTAAACCTCATCCTACATTTTTGTAATAAACTATTTTTAGATTTAGTTAGTAGTATTTAAACCCTTCTCATGCATTTAGAGAAGGGTCCTGAAATTTGTCAAAAACTTGTCCTCAGAACATGCACTTTTGCACCCTCCGAGGAGCTATTGATGAATGAATGGAACAGGGTTCATTGATATCTGCATTTAATATCTACTACTGATGTTTCACTTTTGTACTCTTAGTGGATGTTGGATTAAGAAGAGATAAATCATTATTGCTTGAAACTCATGAGTAGAACTAGTTACAAATGGTACTTCTACCTCTTAACTATTTCTGCTTGTGTTAAAGTGATATTCATGTTCAGTTATTTATATATGAATGTGTGAATGCTTGAGTTATCATTTGTCACTTCTGCACGGTGATAGCTATTTGTTTATGCTTAATATATGTGTAGCTTATTATGCGATATGTTTTTCACAATTGTTTCTTCTAACTTTTTATACGAAATGGTTTATCTTTATTGAATTATTTTCTTATAGTAGTTGAATGATCTTTATTACCAATTTCCATTTGAAAACATTTTATATCGCATAACTGAAAGATTACACCGCGGGTTAGTTTAGAATTAGATATTTCTATTTATTAGAATACAATTGCATGTTGTTAGATTAGATTTAAAATAAAAGCATTTTACTTAGAACTTATTAGAAAGGAAATATCAATTCTCAGCAAACACACATAAATTGGGAAACTAGTCCCATATCCCTAGTCAGACCCACTATACCAAACGGAAAAGGAGCTGCTAACCAAGGTCTAGATCGGGCGGGTATCCCCCTTGTTGTAGACTCGATTTTCGAGGCTTCAATAGAAGTCGAGTCTGTTGCCCTGTAATCGTGACACATTGAACACAACATTCGGGGAGATTCCCTACATGTATGTCAAGTCCTTGGTAAATTTATTGGATAAGGTGTATATTATAGTTCTCAGTTACTTGGTATTCCTTTTGCCTAGATTCACCTGAGCAGTCATTTGATCTTTTCTGACTCTTTAAATTTGAAAATATCATCAAGCAACTTGTCCTTTCAAGCTCACAAAACTATTGAAAGCGACTTGAGTGATCTTTTCGTCCTTTTCTTGACTCTTAAAAGGTGAAAAGGCAATGTTTTTGTTTCTAAAATATAACTTCCCACAGTAAACATGTAAATCCAAAGCAATTGATTCTTAGACCAAATTGCGTAATTCCCTGTTAATTTCAATATTGTTAAAGCCCTAATCAAATTTTTTCCTTTCCTTATTTGTTGTTGATGGGAAGCCACCATGTCTGAACCATTGATTCCATCTCATAGTTCCCCTTCATTGTCTGATACTGAAGGGTCTTGCCAAGGAGTTCATATGGAGCTTCCTTAGTCACTTGAGGATCAAGGTGTTGAACTTGGAATTGTTCTGAATATCCAACCTTTGTCTTCTTGTCCTCCTCCATCAGATTTCTGGTCACCTTAAGAATCTGATCCAAATTCCTATGATAATCCTATCCAGACACCCAAGAGTTTGCAGACTCCTGAAAGTCCACAGTAGTTGGTTATCTACCCACCAAACCCATTGTTTGACCTTGTTGTGATATCTCCTCTATGTCCATACAAACCCTACGATTGGCATGGTATTCCTTTGAAGTTATCTCCAGTTCCTCATCGCCAGTTGTTTCCACCTATGGAGTTAGAAGGTGAGATCCTAGTTTCCTCTCCGTGTCATTCACAAGTCTCTGCAACCCATACTCTTCATGTAGATGATGAGAAGGGATATGAGTTCCCTCCATAAGACTTTATTTATACAGGAAGAGTCTCGTCTCTCTCTTATCCTAATATTAGTGAATCCATGTTGCCACATGGTTATACATCTTTAGCTCAGTTGGTTTCAGTCACTCCTAGTGCCTCATCAATGTATCAGAACCCCATTTAGTCTTCCGGTGCTATGCCTACATTAGGTTCGTTCGTTCCGAACACGACCTCTCAGCCAATCATACAAACTACAGTCACCTCAGTTCTGGTTCAACCTACCATTCTGTCTCAACTTGTTTCATCGTTTCGACCGACTCTTCCGGTTCAACCGACTGTGTCAGGCCAGGTCTTGGTAAGTTCTTCTATCCCTCCAATGAGTGAATAGAATATGACACCGCCTGAGGGGTAATATCCAAATATTTCTCTCATGTCAAGCGAGACTAGTGTGAGTGGATTACAAACTCACATGGTTGGAATGAATCAACCTTTTTATGGCACTATTCCTAGCACTGCTAGTTCGTCTGGGTTAGGTAACATCCAATATCAGTGGTCGTATATGGCTCTGGTTCCATTCCAACTAGATTATGTCCCATATGTTTCACGAGCCGGTTAATCTGCCTTACATTCCTCAATATGGACCTTATGTCTAGCCTGGTGTTGTAGCGACTACAACCATCCTCCAAAATTTTGGCCTGCACCCAATTTCCGAGCCTCCCTTGAGAGTTTCACTTGATGACTACACACACTTGGGTTCACTCTATGAGCTCGTGTGAGTCCTCACATCTTCCTTGCTTGTTCATTTCATTCAAGTTTCTGCATGTTGGTGTCTAAGTCATGCTTGTGACCATGTTCTGGATGTGGTCAAAGTCTTCGCTTCATGTGTACTTTTTGTGTTCGCTATGAAAGCATCTGTCACACTCACACAAAAAGTCAGATTCACTGTCATGCAAGTGTTGTCTCTATCAATGAATGATTAATCACAAGTGTCATGCTTGTCGCTTGCATCGTTGGTTAGTCATATTGAACACGTGTGTCTGGATGGTTTGAGTCCTTTCATTGTTGAGTCATGTGAGTGTGTTTGCATGATCACCTATGCATCTTTTGACTGCTCACACACTTAGTAATTTTTGCTGAAGTTATAAAGACCAGACTTCCCACTGACAACTAGACCATCATTTTTCTTTTGATGTGATCGACTGTCAACCAAAACATTGCAGAAGCACCAAGCTAGTCTTTTCAAGTTGCGCTATCTGCAGGCAATTCAATCAACTCTCATGCTGGCCACCTGGATAGTCAGACCCGGCGATCACCCAGGACTAAATCCCTTCAAAAATTATGCAGATGCCACTGAACTCACTCGATAAACTGATTGAGGAAATTGCGTAGATAGGTCAGACATACACCACGTGCCCAACCCTGTCTCCTTCAAAAAATTGTGTAGTTTTCCCAATCAGTCATCTAGAAAGTCGACTAGTTGTTCATCTCAAAAATTGTGTAGTATTCATGAGCAAGCCTTCCGCTACCCATAAATCATCTCAGTTTAGAAATTGTGCAAATATGATCAACAGTTCAGCCTCCCAGCCTCAATGCATTTCCCTACCAGCAATAGACTACTAGTTCCTTATGGGAATTGCGCAGTTTTTGCTACCAGTGACTGAGAAGTCAACTGGAAGTTCCCTCGAGGAATTGCGTATTTCTGGCTGTCAGTGGCCCCAGTAGCCAACTGGTAGTTCCCTCTACGAATTGCGCAGTTCTTGCTGCTAGTCACCCCAACAGCCAACTGGCAGTTCTCTCTGGGAATTGTGCAATTTTGGCTGCCAGTCTCCTAGGTAGTTCCCCTATAAAACTACGTAATCCCTGCTAGTGACTCTTCATGTAGTTTGGCCTGTTCCTCTGGAAAATTACACAAATCTAGTTGTCCAACCCCCACTGACTGTTCGTTTCAAACAATGCGCAGAGCTTGCTTGCCTTACCTTCTAGCAGCCCAGACTATTCCTCCCAAAATTTGCGCAATTTTATCTCCCAGCCGAGCCAGACCTCGCAGATAGTCACTGTCGACTCAGATTGCTCACCTCCATCACTTAGTGACTCTTGCGCTATTTTAATCAACAGTGCCCAGAGCCATCATCTTGCTTCACAACCTTGCTGCCTCTTCCAGTCACATGCATCTGAAATGATCACGTGTCATGGTAGACTAGGAGGTTTTTGGATTTGATGTCGTCTCGTCATGAGTGAATGTAGGTATAGGTACACCAACAAACATACAAGATGATGAATGGGATGAACGGAAGGAGCATATGCAGAAGGACAAGTTCACCAACTGATGAACAAATGAAGCATGCGAAGTGGACGAATGCGATGAACATTCACCTTCGCGAATAGATGAACATATCAAGCCTTCCAACATGCAAGAAAGGAGCAACATGTTAAAGCTTCATCAAGAAAACCAAGGACCATCAAAGAATCCACGCAATTCATCATGTGGAGTTGAATTTGTGACACACCATGAAGACATCCATCACCCAGCAGCACTGTAGCTTGACATGCACTTCAACAACAACATGAATGCACCAACATTGTCATGTCAAGTCATGTCGAGTCATGTCATGAGTCATGTTACCCACATCTCCACTATGGGATCTGTTTTCAATCAATGTGACGTAACATGGAAGTAAAAGAGACACACTTGTTGAATGAAGAGTCATGTAAGTCAAAAAGTCATGGAAGTTGAACGGTCATGAGGGTATTTGAACAACCGCAAGGGTTAGTTTCACCCTTGGCTATAAATACCCCCTCATTTGTACATGAAAAGGAATTTTCACCTTAACTCCTCCCACATAGCCAAGAGAGTCTATAATCTTTTCTTTGAGGAGTAAGTAGTGGCTCCAACACCCCGCTGAGGAGGTTAGTGATGTATGGTGTAATGATGTGTCTCAGAACTTTTGCTTAATTCAGAATCTTGTTAATAGGCCAACACATTTTCACACATGTATTGTATTTTTTGTAAGACTAATCTTTAACACTTGTAATGCATGTTGCTTTAACCTGTGTCCTACATCTAAACTAATTCATTTGTTGTAATGCATAATTGATTAATGGAAATGTGTTGTATATGCTGTTAACATTGTCCCATTCATGTCAACTGCTCTGCTAGACATCAAACAAACCTTTCACATGAACCTTGCTGTAACAACCATTGCACTCGTTTAGACTAATCCATGAGTGATGTACATGTTATCTTACCTTGTATGTTGTGAGTGCCACATCTATGTGGACTGCTCTTCTAGAAGCTGTGTATGTCTTGTTGTGTTGTGTGTTCCTAGCCAAGTTGGGATTGATCCCTTTCAACTTGGAACTCACCTTCACCCTCTTCCCCTCGTAGTGAAAGAACCATTGACACAAATACACTTATACTCACCAGGCATGCGAATCTCACTTCTTGAAGACAAAGAAGACCACTCTCCTATGCTGACATGAAAGAGTTGAGGAAAATCCTTAAGATAATGGAGACTAGGCCATCATACCATATGGGACTCCCACATCAAACGGTGTGAGTTCTAGTTGGGACTTCATACTGAGTTGATCCTTTGAATGTTGGTGGGTCCAACACCATTATCACTTAGTCAATCCACTATGCCTAGTAGATATGGCTAGATCCAATTTGGGAACTATCAATACCCTCAGGGTATAACCCCAAGAACTGTCCAGCTACCCTTATAGCAACAAGGACAACCTTTGCAGCAACAAGGGCAACCTTTGCAGTAGCAAGGGAAATCTTTGCAGTAGCAAGGAAAAGCATTGCAGTAGCAAGGACAACTTCTACAACCGCAAGGGAAACCTTTGTAATAATCACAGCAACCTTTGTAGCCATAGTCCTCCCAACCGTTATCCTTGCAAGGCCAGCCTTTGCAGCAGCAAGGGCAACCTTTACGGTAACAAAGCCAACCTTTGCAGCAAGAAGGTCAAGCTTGGCAACAACAAGCCTTATATGTGTATCAATAAGGTCATCCTTTGCAAGGTGAAAGTGAACCCCTGCATCACCAGGGTCAATCTCCTTACATCCATGGTCAATAGGTTCAATAACCTTACAACCCGTATGTTGCGTACAATTCTGATCAGTGGCCTATGGCAGGGCAGTATCAAACCTACCTAGGACTGAATCCTCCTTACCAGAAAGGTAACCGTTAGTGGGGACAAAACCAGATTCCATATGGACAAAAGCCTCCACTGTGGGGGAAAAATCCTAACCAACAAGGATGGAATTTGCAGTTTGGGTCTCATCAAAGGCCTTATATGCCATTTAACGTGCAATTTCCTTTCTTGGCTACATTGGAGCTTCCCGATGTTTCGAGGCTTATGAATGATCCCATTCTTCATTTGCCTTACTAGCCTCCAATTCCGATGAAAATTACAATGAATTGCCCCAAATTCGAGGGAAAAGCGAAGGAGGATCCACAAGCCCACATGATGACATATGACCTCTAGTGCTCCTCCAATTCGTATGTCGATCATTCTATCTATCTTCGAATATTTCAAATAACTCTTACAAGTGTTGTCACTAAATGGTACATTAAATTGCCTCAAGGTAGCTATGATGACTTCAACTCTTTCACTATGGCTTTCCTCACTCATTTCCAGCTATTGGTTCGCTATGAAATTGGCACTCATTTGCTTATGTCACTTAAGCAAGACACCGCGACACACATTTCCGATCATATCCATGAATGGAGATGTCGAAATCACCTTATCAAGTTTGAGATTGATGATGAGTTGTTGAAAAAATGGTTCACAAAATCATTTGTCAGCAAAATTGCTAAGGACATAGCCATTGATGGATGTGTTAATGAGGAGAAAGTTATCGCCCATGCCCAGTATTTAGACCTAGTCTATTAGCAACTTGGCACATTGTACGAGATGTTACGTGATGCTGCAAGACCATCATCATATTTAAAAGCATCGAAGTCTCCGGATACACCACTTTTTGATGGTGTGATTGGTTCTGTGTCTCAGATTCTCGCAAAAGCTTCGTTGAAGCAAAAGTCGGTCTTGAACTTTGGTTCCAATAATCCCTCAAAGAATTCATCCAATCCTGGTAAAACCTCTAAGGTGCATGTTGTCTAGTTTACCGCAGTAGACAAATCCTCTAAAGGTAAAAAGAAGGGAAAAGGTAAAGCCAAAGTCGATGCCCCAAAACAAGAGCTTCCTAAATCTTCTATTGATGATGCTTCTCGAAGAAAGCCAAAGTATCCTTGCCTCATTTGTGAGGAGGATCATTACACTAAGGATTGTCCCTAACGATCTAAAGTTAGCCACTTACTGAAAGGGACTCCAGTTGTCTTAAAAGAAAACTTTCCATCATAATAGACCCAATTGGTAGACCATCCTCATTCTTCTTCTTCCATAGGTTCCCAAGTGTTCATAAAGCAAGGTTCATAACCTATCTTGATCGCTACTCGAACTAAGGAATATCAAGCCGCATCTAAGCAAATGATGGAGAAAGAAGCCACTAATACTCCTTCTACTTCTACTCTGTCCTCTTCTGGTCCACTCCATATCGAGTGCCCTAACAGTGAGTCCATCATCTGACCACCCCCCAAAGGTGTTCTTTGGAAGTCATCTTTTGATATGAATGCTAGAGCAGTGCAAAATTAAAGTATTGTTGAAATTTTAGCTCAGGCACCTTCAGCGATGTCCGCCTTGGACGTTCTTCAATCCTGTCCAACACAGTGGAAGTCATTGTTGTCTACCATAGGTGCTATCAATCCTTCTTATTCGAGTCTAATTACTTTCAATCTAGAGAATCATGTACCTCATCTTCCTCATCAAATTTCTTTCTAATCCAGGTTCTTATCAAAGGAAAGACAATCCATCAATCGGTTATTGATGAAGGTGCCTATACCTGCATCATGTTGGAGAGCCATTGGCTCTCCTCCTCTTAACCAATCTCCGAACACCTTGGAAGCCTTTGATGGTAGAGGTTCACAACCATATGCTATTCTCACAAACTTACCGATTACATTAAAAGGAAAGACTTGTTAGAGCCTAGATTTACCTTAGGCTGAAAGGTAGGATCCAGGGCCAACATCAAACCACGATTAGCCTGGTAGCTAGCCCTACCAGGTCAGCAGAGGGCTATCTCTGGGTCTTTCTCAGGAAATGATGATCACTAAAGGCTTGAGATGACTGATTTAACTACTGATCTTAGCTAGGTATACGTATGCAAGAGGTTGTTTGAATGAATTGATGAGTTGTTGGCTCAGATGAGAAGGCAGGTTTTGGGTGTGGGGAATGAGGCACAGTCCTGTGGGGATCTCGATTGGGCAAGGTAGGCAACTGAATTTGACACTCTAAATCAAGTGAGATGGATGGATTCAGACAGAGGAGGAGTTGAATAGGGTAAGAGAAACCATGGATCCTCTCCAAACAGTGGAAAACATCAAAAACTAAAGCAAACTTCAAGTAGAGCACTGCAATTTCAATGTATTCTACTTACACTCTTGTTTGATTTAGTTGAGAAGAAATAAGAGAGAAAATGATATACATAACACATGAATAAATTAACAAATACATAAGAAAGCACTGTACCAAAACAAAATCCACAGGGATCCCAAAGAGTACTGCAAATCCTGGTCTCAATTCCTTAGCCAAAATACTGATATGAATGTACAATAAAGCTCCTTACTTTCTCAAGAGTCCAACCATGCCAATGACTGAAAAAACACATAATATAGACAAAGCATAGCTCATATTAGCCTCTAGGGATTTAGATCACATGTTTAGGAGCTGATCCAGCTGATTCTAAACTAGGAACTAGAAATTAGGCAGTGGAACATCATGCCTCTAGAAACTAGGGAACTGATCCATTCAGTTTCAAACAACATTTTAACCAATGAATCTACCTTACCAAGTGAGAATTTGACATATTTACATCATGATCAATCAGTATACATGAAATTACATCACAATTTTCCATCAAGAAAGTGAAATAGTCAAACTAACCAAAACTGGGTGAAAAACAGAGCAATACTTGGTCAAACAGGCAATTTTTCCTCTATGTGCCGCGCCTGTTTGGACCCACATTTGGACGCCTTCCCTGTGTCCAAATTAGCTCCAAGTATGCTTTTTGGAAATTTCTGCCTATCTCCTTTCCAAATCAAGTAGAATTTTTCAATTTTCTCTTCATTTTCCCTATCAAAAATCAAATCTCCCAAGACTTCTTCATGTGTGTCAAAGTAGGGGCAGTGAGGTCATTTTTTGAGTGTTTTTGACCTTTTTGAGGGCCCAAAACCTGCCAAATTTCTTGGCCATAGGTAGGAAAGCATAAATTTTCATGTCAAATCCAAAAATGCTGAGTTTTTGGGATTTGGAGCCCGCTAGAAAAAGCGAGAGCCACGTGGCATGACGCATAGGGCAGAATTTCCTGCTTTTGTGCCAAAAAATTTCAAAAATGCAAAAAGTGCTCCAAATTTTTTGAAATTTGGGCTGAGTCTTCCCTATATAGAGCTATGTTGGGCCAAGGAAGCCTCAGCCAATATCCGAAGTCGATCATGCTCCTTTCGCCTCTTTGAAGCCTTCTTCAATTTTGCCTTTAAACTCCTTATTCGCGCCTTGCAAACCTTGTTCCTCGCCATGTAATGAAAAGCCATGTGTCTCAGCAAGTTTTTCTACTTGTTAGCCTTCTCCAACAAATTATCTAAGTGGATATTGACTCTCTCGAGCCAAGACTCCAGATCGGCATTGATCTCCTGCTCCAGTGAAGTAAACTTCACCCTCCTTCTTTGGGTAGCTTGGCGGTTCTCCCAAATGTTTTGTAACTCCATGATCACTTGCTGATCTTCAAGCTACTTATTCCTTTGCTCCAAGTATTTTATAATCCACTTAGCCTTCTCCAAGTTGAGGGACAAGGCTTTGATGTACGTCTGCTGCTCTTGGATGATCTCTTTGAGATTTGTGCTTTGCAGGCCCATCTCTGTATCATCATCCTCAATAAGAATGAAGTCCCGCTCACCTGAAGGCTCCTCATCCTGCATTGGCCTTTTGCCTTTGTCCTGAACCTGTTGTGCTGATGATGGAAGCAAGACCCCTTCCACCCCAGGTGGAGATAATACTCGCTTTGCTGTTGTCAATAATTGCCTATTGCACTTCTAATAAGTAATAAAAACCGACATACTAGCAACTTATGTCTCATGACCCTCATGCTGATTAGAAGGTCCACCTGTCTCATGCAAAACCTCAGTAGGTCCCTGAGGAGCTCTGAAAAATTCACGAAAGATGAAATCATCCCAAGTGATGCCCTGCAAGCCAAGCTGATGAATAACCACAATTTTAATAAGAGAAAAATGATAAATATTGTTAAACTGCTACTGAGGGGTCTTGTGCTGCACTAGAGTGGTCATTTTCTCGATATTTCAACACATGAAGTAAGGGATCTTCATCATCCATACCTGGGTAAAGTGCATCAATAGCCTAATATGATAAGCATACAAATGGGAGAAGCGGCCCTCACAACTGAAGAACTTCATGATTAATTTCATTAAAGGAGCATATTCATCTTTGAGGTACCGAAAAGGAAACACTCTCTTGAGTTGTCTCAAGAAGCTGGGCTTGATGCACGGTTCATAATGCTACTGGTCAATTTGTTGCCTCTTCTTCCATGGCTCTCCAATGTTGGGAATACCGGTTGCTAGTGAAATGGATTCTGGTGTTAATGTGAAAGTGACACCAGCTAGTGTGGTCTGACCATCATGTAAATGCAACACAAATAAGTGGGCCAACTCATGGTGAGACTGAATGCTAGCAACCTTCCCACAAAACTCATAGCAGGACTAGTGTTGGAAAATGATATGGCAAGTGGGTAGGCCTGTAACTCAGCAAGGGTGGTTGGTTCCTCTCGAATATGTTTGCCACCTCTATGAGGCCTCCTAGGTGCATGTACCTCTGTTGGTGAGTCATTGTGTGTCTCCTCTTCATAATCATAAGAGGGATCAGATGCCATCTCTGCTAGTGGATAAACTATCTTAGAGTTGCCTTGATGAAAAATATGTGATTGTGATGTTTTTGACTTTTGCCACCAAGGAAAAACAGTGATATAGGGGACTGTAGGGGGATGGAAAAATGAAGGATTTTAGGGACTGTTAGAGGTAGAGTTTAGTTAAGAGAAATGGGGAATTAGGGAATGATTTAGGACTATTTTGGTATGGGTTTAAGGTTTGGGAATTTGTATTTTGGTTTTAGGAAATGGGAGTAGGGGTATAGGATTAGTGAATTAAGGGGTATGTGAACTTGGGGAATAGAGAAAACAAGGGAAGTATGGAATAAGGGAGTGATGAGGTGAGGGGATACTTGGTAGCAAAATAGTCAATACAAAACCCTAGCAACAATCTCCTTTGAAAATTTTGAAGAGATAGGGTTTTTTTTCCTTTAAACACTTTTCCATACATCAACCACCATGAAACAACTAGCAATATTGGATGAAAAACTATGAGAGAAGCTCAACCTACTTGTATCGATGGCAATCCATGCATTTGGGGCAATTTTGGAGCAAGTTTGGCAGTTTTCGGGCTTCCTGGTTGTGTTCACCGCGCAACAAACCCAATGCACCACGCCTAGTATATGCGCCATGCTTGTGCAAAATTAAACTAGAGTCTGAGGCCCAGTGCACTGTGCCGGTTGTATGCACCGTGCCTCCTGCCCAGTGCGCCACGCCCAGTGACTTGGAGCGATTTTCACCAAACTTTCTCACTTGCTCACCAAAATCACTTTTCTTTGCTTCTACTTTGCAAATGAACTTTTCAAATGAAGAAATAGCTTATAAACAAAGAGCTTTTAAATTTTTGGCTCATAAAACCCATTTTTACAATGTTTTGAAATGAATTTATTTTTTAAACTCTGTTTTTGGACTTTTTCACTCCTTTTTAGTTTTGTGATGAACTAAATGACCTATGCTTTGTTTGTTTTGCAGGTGATTCGAGCTACTGGGGCTAAGGAATGAAACCAGGGTTGCAGGGGAAATAATTTACATATGAAGGAAATAACATTACATGATTTTTGTATAATAAAAACAATAATACTCTGTTTTTCCTCAAAACTCTGTTTTGAGGAAAGACACATCTCTGGACACTTGATGACGAATCGTATTGATGTTGGAACCTCCTCATGTGCCTTCTGGTTGTTATTGGACACTTTGAAACACTTTTGGACAAAACCCTAATGAAACCCTAGACCTTAAATGGCAATGAAACCCTAAAAAGACTTTTGCAACTTTAAGACAAAAAGAAGACTGTGTGTGCTTTTTGATAAGAAAAAATGAACAAGCAGGTAAATGACATGAGGGAAATTGTAGGAAAGCCACTCCCATCAAATGATCCATGTGCCTAATGAAATGCAGATGACTAGGTGGGACACCTAAAATGGAATGCAACAAGAGGATTTGATCTCTGACAGAGGGATGAAGATACCAACATTAACAAGACTATTGAATTAGAAGTAGAAGTTGTAGATGCCAATTTCAACTACAACCTTCTTCTCGAGTGAAGCTAGACTCACGCCATGTTTTTTGTGGTGTCTTCTTTGTTCCGCGTACTTCATTTTCCTCATGAAGGAAAAATAGTCACGATAGATCAATTGTCTTTCTTTTCTTCTGATTCATTGAACAGTAATGTTCCTTATGTGGGAAATAATGAGATTCCTTATGAGAGTGTGGGAGAAGGTCTCTTCAAAGACTCTACTTTAATGCGTACCTTTTCTCTCCCACCTCCGAATGTTCATTCAGTCAATATGATATTGGACTTCACGGATCCTTGGATTATCCCTTCCAACGCTCAAATTGACTCTTTTGGTGATGCTACGCCTTTAAGTCCATTGAAGATAAATTATCAACAAATTGTTTTAGCTTCGATGGCTGCTTAAGAGAGTCATACTATCTTCAGTATGAACTTGGACACTTACGTGCCATCTCCTTGGCTTGGTTCTTGGGATTCTCTGGATCCTTTGAATGAGACATTCCCCATCGACGAGAGTATCGTGGAGGTCATGGCTCTGGAGGAGGTTCCATGGAACAGTCTACATCATTGTTCTTCCTTTTTCCCTAGCCTCAATGGGATGACTTTCTACCTTGAAGTGTCTATTTCTCATTCTCTTACACCTCCACTTTAGCCACCTATCGAGGTACCTAAAGTCTTGTCAGAGGGTAATATGGGAAACAAGACTGCTACAATGCCTCTTGAAATTTCCGTTAAACTAGGAATTGTCGAGAACATCCATATAGGGGTTTATTGTTCTCTAGATGGGATCAAGATTTATACTCAACTTCTTAAAGAATTCCCAATCCTACATTAGTCCCAACCTTATCAGATCATCGGTGATACATTGTATCGGGTTGGTGTGGACTTTATCCTTCATAGATGTCTCACCCTTGAAGAGACTGAGCGGGTCCGAAATGATTTCCATGGGTCCTAATTGTGGTGAATAATGCATATGTTGACCTGTGCCTCCTCGAGGCATGAACTGGTTCCATCTCACGAGCATCGGATCTCAGGGAAGAGGATGTCGTACTTTTTCCCATTGATACCAGAAGAAGGGCACTCACTCCAAGAAGAAGGTCACCATTATAAAACCGAACCTGAATTACTTATGGTATTCGTGCTTACCCTTGGTCAGTTGGCACTTCATATTCGCCAAAAGGCCTCCACACGAGTTGAAGATGGTGAGGGTCAAACATGCGATAGCGTACTAAAACTGAGACTTGGAAGCCTCACACAAAGCTTGCGTGTCAGATACATGCACCATGGTGAACAAAATTGTTCTTATAATGAGGTTGTAAGTGATTTTTGCAATCTTTACCTTACCTTCATTGGTTATCTCGGCACTAGGACAAGATCTCTGGACTAGACTCCTGGTACTCTCACCTCCTTGGCAAGATCCAAAGAGTTGAACTAATTATCCTCGGTGGGATAATCCCGTGATGAAATGTATTTCCATCTCCTCCATTTCTAGTTATTTCCCTTTGATGATGAAGATCTCTCGATCTACATCCCAAAGGCTGATCAGATAGGGTAGCAACTCCAACCCTATGGTCCTGAAGAATTTTAGCGATCTACAATCTCTCATAGAATTTATGCATTCTGGATCCTGAGATGCTTGGAAATCCTCGACCTCATGGCCTCTTTCTTTCCATTCCATGACCATATTCTCTTGCAAAATAACATTTAAACACTTATTAATTCTTTTTACATGGATAAAAATCAACATTTTTTTTCTTTAAAGAGAGTTTTTAATCTAAAAAAAAATTGCTCTCGGCACCATTGTGCTTGTTTTTCAAAACAATGTGATAGCATTGTGCGAGCCTTTGGGCTCGAGCGTGACCATCATAGGTCTGATGACCATACCTACAATGGTCGTCGATGAAATAAAATTTAAAAATCCTCCTTTTTGGCATAAAATTCACCATTTAAATTGCATAAAAAGGTAATGAAATGCAAGAGCAGGGATGAAGCTCTTACCTATCGTAGATGGATCGTGGAATGGTATCCTGGATCTCTCGCAACAACCACCAGAAAATCAAGAGAATTAGGGCACAAAAGCACTTTTAGAGCTTAGTTTGTTAGACCCCTATACTACTAGTGTAACCCCTTATTGTTATTAGAACAACCCCCTTATTATATTGTTGTACCCATGTAGTCCCCCTATTGTTATTATTGTGCCCTTATATTATTATTGTTATGTCAGCTCTGATTATATTATGACCCCTTAGACTCCTATATATAGAAATGAGGTCTTGTCATTTGTATCATCCAAGAATTGTTCATTTGTGTAATGTAAAGGAGGATTTCCCCTCGAAGAGGCTGAATTCTAAGGTGTTGATCTATCTTTTCTATCTTTTTGTAAGCTGGTTTTATAACATTTGGTATCAGAGCTTTGGATTCTAGGGTTTCATTGCTCCAAATAGGTCATCATAGAATTTTCGCTATAATTTTTTTCTGTGACATTTCAAAAACGAAAAAAAAACCATTTGAGACAAAATCGCGCTGAACCTCGGATCTGAATTTTAGAGATTTTCGTGCTATATTTGTAGAGATACGATCTAGGAATTTGGTCTTTTTGAAGAATCTTGAATTACATTCCAAACAGGTGACCTAGGGAAACTCATCATAACTTTCTCTCTGAGCATCCTATTGAAATTTCATCAGAAGTTACAAAAGAGGATGGACTATAGTTTCTTACATTTTTCAAATCCAAGGGTTGAAACATTGACATGTGGAACATCGTACAAGTTTTCTCTACTGAACTAGTCTATAATCAGGTCACCATGGGAGATTTAGCATAACTCTTCCTTGGAGAATCTAATTTGGATCAGACTGGTGGCATTGGAAAGAGGATGCAGAGGGCTACTGCAGATCATGATTTTAGAACTGGAAGATCCAAAATTACAAAGTTACAGTTGTTTCAAGATCGAGCTCCTAAAATCAAGAAAAAGCGAGATGAGGAAGTTTGATGGCAAGGATCCGGTAAATTGGATACTACAGATGAAGAAACATTTTGATCTACATGGTGTACCACTATTACAAAAGGTATGGATTGCATCTAATTATTTAGAACTGATTCAATTTTTATGGTATAAAGGGCTTTGTTCTCGTAAACCACTTGTACGTGTTCAATTTTCGCGGAGGAAATGATAACACATTATGAGGATACAAAGAGAAACTCCTTCTTTAGCCAATTGATAAATTTCAAACAAAAGGGTTCAATGGAAGAGCACATTGAGGACTTTCAAAAATTGAATATAAGGGTAAATTATATTCAAGAGAAGCAAAGGATTGATGTCTTCATAGGGACTTTAAAGGATAATGTTCAACATGAGGTTTGTTTTTGGGAACCCGATTCATTGGAGGAGGCATTCTAGTTGGCAAGAAAAATAGAAAGAGAAATTATGGAAACAAGGAATCCCACCACTCATGACTATAATTATGGAAGTGTTTATTCTCCTAACCTTCCACAAGCTACAAGGCTTACACCACAACAATTGGAAGAAAAAATAGAAAAAGGGCTTTGTTACAATTGTGATAGAAAATGCACTAAAGGTCATAAGTGTGCTGAGAAGAAATTATTTTACATAGAGTATGAAGAGGAGGAAGAAAATAATCAAGAAACATCAAAAGAAGAAGATATACACTAGGACCCAACCCCCGAGAAAGAAGAAATGAATCTGACCATATCTTGTAAAGCATTGGCAAGAATTACCACTCAAACTCTCAAGATAGAAGGACATATCAAGAAGAAAAAGGTTCAAGAAGTGAAATATCACATCGAGAAAGAAGAAATGAATCCAAAAATATCTTGTAATGCATTGGCCAGAATTACTACTCTTCAAACTCTTAAGATAGAAGGACAAATCAAGAAGAAAAAGGTTCAAGAAGTGAAGATCATATCGAGAAAGAAGAAATTAATCCAACCATATCTTGTAATGCATTGGCTGGAACTACCATTCCTCAAACTATCAATATAGAAGGACATAACTAGAAGAAAAATGTTTAAGAAGTGAGAGATCACATCAAGCATCAAGAAATGAATCTGACCCTATCTTGTAGAGCATTGGAAAAAATTACCACTCCTCAAACTCTTAAGATAGGACATATCAAGAAGAAAAAGGTTTTAGCAGTGAAAGATCACATCGAGCATCAACAACAAGTTCTCCAACTTTTAAAGGATAATGACACTTTGGTGTAGAATTGAATGAAACAAGAAGTAGATCAACATCGCAGTGAATTTTTTTTTGATGTAGGTGATTGGGTATTTTTACGGCGACATCTCAAGCAAGCTATTTATGAGAAGGAAATGTTGGCAATACTACATGCACTTAAGAAATGACGACCTTACCCAATGGGAAGACACTTCAAGGTAAAAAATGGATCATGATAGTCTTAAATACTTTTTAGAACAAATATTATCTTTAGAAGAACAGAAAAAATGGGTCACAAATATGTTGGGTTATCACTTTGACATCATCTACAGAAAAGGGAAGAATATTTTTGTTGCAGATGCACTCTCAAGAAAGAATAAGGATGTGGAAGCATTGTTTTGTGCTATTTTTATTATCCAACCAAATTGGATAAATGAAGCAAGGGATGAATGGAAGAAGGACAAAGAAGTGTGGCCACTCATTCAAAAGTTGCAGAATATCCCAATTCAAACAATATTGCCTAGAACTTGAAGAGGAAGGAAAAATCATATTGGAACCTGGAGCAGTCATAAAAACAAGAACCACAACAGCTAAGGAAATCGATCAATTTCAGAGTATCTCATCAAGTGAGAAGAACTTACCTATTAAATATTCACATATGGGAGGATAAGAATTTTATAACAGAAGCATCAAGAAACCTACTCAAGCGTTGAGGACAACATTTTTTGAAGGAGAGGGGCATGTTAGGCCCCTATACTACTAGTGTAACCCCTTATTGTTATTAGTACAACCCCCTTATTATATTGTTTTACCCATGTAGTCCCCTATTTTTATTATTGTGCCCTTACATTATTATTGTTATGTCGGCTCTGATTATATTATGACCCCTTAGGCTCCTATATATAGAAAGGAGGTCTTGTCATTTGTATCATCCAAAATTTTTCATTTCTGTAATGTAAAGGAGGTTGCCCCCTCGAAGAGGCTGAATTCTAAGGTGTTGATCTATCTTTTCTATCTTTTTGTAAGCTGGTTTCATAACACAGTTTGGTAGAATGGTAACAAATGAAATTACTTTTACCTATTTATAACTTTTGAAAGCCATTTATCAAATATTTTAATAATATTTGAATATTTTTCTCTCGATATCAGTGATGGGTGTGTTTTTTGTATAGTTACAGGTGCCTTCAATGAAAACAATGATCATTATTGACCGATTTGGGAGTTTTATTTTATCTCTTTTTTGGACTCATCAAATAAACGAAAAAGGAACCCCGCTGGAGTCATCTTTCAACTCTTTTTTGACTCTCAAAATTCAAAAGATTATTGAGTACTTGTCGTTTCAAAATTGTTAAAGTAAATGAATCGATGTCACCTCAGTATAAGTTTACCCCTTTTTTGGGTTGAGATTGACTATTTACGAAAAAGGTACACCTTGGTCGACATGGTCAAGAGTTTCCCTCGGATATTGTTTTCCACCTTTTCGGGTTCGAGCGACAAATTATGAAAAGGGACATGATGGATTTTTCTTTTTCATTTCTTTTTCAAACTCTCTAAACATGAAAAAAATGTTGAGTTATTATTACGTCAAACTCATTAAAACTTTGTGCGAATGACTCGTCACCATGATGAGACCGAGATTCTCCTTCCTAGGGCTCGTAAAACTTACTAGGATGGATTCATTTGAAGAATGAACTTACACAATAAGCATATGCTATCCCCTTCAAGCCTGCGATAAAAATAATTGGGTTACTCGCTAGAAATAACAAGGAAAAATTAAGATGAGACATCCTTTGTATATGCAACATGTTGCACTTGAACATGACACTCTTCTTCTCTCGTGTCGGGTTTGAGATGTCCTCACTCAGTTACTTTTCCTCCCGGGTTTGGGTGATCCATTTTGCCTCTCATTTGACTATTCCACACTATCATCATGACCTTTAGTCCCATGTTGAGTCAGATGCTGCCACACTCCGGAGTCATGTCACCAATATGTTCAAGAGAAGTCGAATATGCAGTTATTTACCTATACATTGTTTGAGTCATTACTATAGTCCTGAATATCATACCACTTTATTCCTTATTTCATGTCAATGATGGGGGATTCATCATTGCCCTCCTTCGATGGGTCACTTCCTATCGACTTCAGCTCACTATCCAGGAAGATGACTTAGGTACTCCCTTTTAGTACCTTAAAGTTGGCATGCCCTAATGGCCATTTCTTTGCATCCGACAATAGGTTTTCATTATTGGCTTTTGATTGGGTGATTCCACAAGTGTTTGACCTCAACGTCATTATCACATTCATGGATTGTAATGTTGTACCTTGAAAGCCATTGTCATTATTGGTGGTTTCTATCATACCTATTAACGGTCCACATGATTGGCCAGTAATCAAGTGATTTTCTAGCATGTTTGACTTCAACACGTTTATTCACATGCTAGAATTCATACATTGATTGGGTCAGGATGGAGCGCAAGACCCTGTCTTGTCTGTTATAGCTCAGGCTGCATGGAGTTTTATGTTATTCATGATTGTACACATGTTTCTACTATATGGATGGTTGTGACCATACTGTGAGACTTTATATTCATGATGATCCTTGTTATCTGGATGGTTGCGCCCATACCATGGATATTTTATCTAGTCTTCATCATCTGGATGGCTGCGTCCATGTCGTGGATTCATGTCTTGATCTCAAATATGTATATGTATATGCATCCTTGATTTTTAGGTGTCCTGAGAATGTGTGCCCTCGTCCTTACCAAAAGCCCGTAAAGCATCTCAGCCATAATTCCTCATTCTGGCTTCATGCTTTAGGGGGCATTTGTTACACAGTATTTTGTCACGCCTCTTGCACTTCCTTGTGACATGCCCTAAAGTTCCTGAAACATGATCATTATACAATATACTCATCCATGTATACAACTCAGATTTCTCCTTTAACCTTGCTTGGAAAATATCTGGAGCTTTCCCTAAAGAAATGGCTCATGAAACCCTAAAATGAGGGTCATCGCCCTTATGAAGCTCAAAACCATAATGATCACCTGTTGGATCTTATTATGCTAGCAATGACATCACTCTATTCTCTCTCATACTTGCGATGGTCTCAAAAGGGAAGTTTTCCCAAAGAGGATGAGAAGCTTTGTGATCTAAAAGCTTCCATGGTGGCGAGCTGGAGGTGGTTTCACATATATGAGGTTGAATCCTCCTAATTTGACCTCTTGGTATCATCCCTACGAGCTATCTCCTTGAGAGGTGGGCCTAATCCTATCTTGGGAGGAGGCCTAACTCCCTCTCCCACCCTATAAATTCCTTCTCTACCATTCCCAAATGGTTGGCCAGGTTGATCTATGTCCATTTGGACCCCTATGTTGAGCTTGTGCTTAGAGGCTATTCATTAGACTTGGAGAAGGATTGTTGGAGAGTTTCTTGGCTTGGACTTGGATTACCACTCAAGGAGAGCCTTTCAACATCAAGGTTATTGTTGTAAGCTTCCCCTTTATTCTTTAAATAATAATACAATTGCTGGTTCATCTTCCTAAAATATATATGTTCATGTATGTATTCGCTTGGCATTCCTTGATCAACTAAATAGGTTATTGTTGGATTTTATATTGGTTTTGGTATGTTTTTTTGATTCTTGGTCACTTGTGTAGGTACAAAAGCACTAAAGGACGCAGGAATGAGTCTGTGGAACAAGCAGTTCAAGGATCTCAATAAAGGAATTCAGATTAGCATTAGAGCAAGGTAGGCCTTCTATCTTGTTCTAATTTTCAATTATAATCTAGGAAGGTGTCTAGTTGATTGTACCTTCAGTTGCTAGACCCACTCATTGGGATAGAGGGATCATCTATGTCCGTAGAGAGGATTAACCTTGTCAATAAGGAATGATCATGTTCTACAAAAATTGTGTTGATATGATGTGTGTTGATACAAACGATATATGTAGAAGTTTACAAGGGAAGGGACCCCATGGTTGTTACAAGGACGAAATTTGGGTTGCAAACCTACTAAATATTTGAGAAAAAATATTTCTTGTTTAATAAAATTTCTATGCTTATTCATGTGATTTATACCCTTGATGAAATCCCTAATGAGCTTGGAATTATACCTTACAAAATCACATTAGAGGGAAGAGATGGATAAAGGATTAGTCAAGGAAGGCTTGACTGGGTCCATGTGAACTAGAAGGAAAATGATGTCATAACTGAGAAAGTGGCTTAGGAAGGGAGTTCCCTTAACTAAAACTCTTGGCTAATATATTTTATTTTTGAAATAACATGAATGTGTGAATGTTAAGAAAATAGAAACTAGTGCTTGTTATTTTTTGGGTAATATAATGAGGATACCTAATGGATTCCATGTCACATGGAAATTTTGCAAGATTGATCTCTTGGTATTATATACCACATGAAAGAAATAAGCGTACTTATGCTTATGCTTATGAGATTTGTTGTGTGAATAATTGAAAACAACTAAGGCTGAAAATTAACTCTAGAAATAACAAAGCATGGATAACATGGAATATGTGCAAATATGACACATGCTTGTCAAAATGAATATGCATATGTTTTGGTATATGTATGAAGACATTTTTTAAATATGTAAACTTGATACCTAATGTAAATTTCCTTTATGAAATTTCATGGAAACTTGTAAGCCAATGAATTTATATAGTTGTGACTAATATGTGAGGTTAAGATAATTTTAGGGACTGTTGAATATTGCAACGTCAAGCATGCTAAAATCCAAGTGGACTTGTTGAAAAGACTTCATCTAAGAGTGCTTGTGATGGTAGCCAAGTAAGTAAGGAAAGTATCAAGAAAAGGTAATTAGGTAAAGGAAAGGAATTTGGTGTATTTTGTTTCAAGATTAATGCATGTATTGCATGAATGCCAAAGAATGGGTATGGTTAAGGTTGGAATCCTTCAACGTGAAAATATTTCTTGGAATTTTTTGATGCTTGCAAACAAAATGAGAGCTAAATTTCTCGTGAACTTAAAGATATAAATCTCTCAGTTTTGACTCTTTAGGTTGTTGGAATAAATATTTTATGGAATTTTGAAATTCTTAGAATCATTATGAAGAAAGTATACAATGAAATGGCAGTTTCATTTAAATATATTTGAAATCAGTTGGAAGTGATAGAATTATTATGAGTGTAGTAATTTTGAGATCACTTGAGGAGATCTTGTGAATTTTTTGCAATGAAAATATTGTATGTATGAGCACTTACACCTGTTTGGTTGATTTATAGAAACCACCATGACAAAATATCACAACCTACAAGGGAGCCCAACATCATGACTAAAAATGTCATGTTTACATGATCTGGCTTGTGAAGGAAGCAAATTTGGGCAATTAAAATTTCTTATTTGATTTTTTTTATTATATCTCATGAGAATTGTATGTTTCTGATACAGGTAAGATGATGATCATCCAAGAAGGGTAGATGATGATAAATTCAAAGTGATATCATAGTAGCATAGAGGAAATGTGGTGAAGCTAAACATCCTAGGGACTAGGCCATTATGGTAACATTGGAACCCTGTGATATGCATTGATTGTCATAAGTTATGTTATGACAAATGTGTTGTGTTATTAGAGAAAGCTAGAGGAATGCCTTGGTTGTAAGACTCTATCAGTCTTGAGACAATTCCTTTGTGAGGAAGACTTTCCAAGGAATGAATTTCTAAAGGGACTAAGGAAGTAGAGAATGGGATGCCTGAACTTGGAAGGTGTGTGACTAAAAGGAAGAGGAGAGTTTGAATAAACTATTTTTCAAAGAGTCATGTACATACTCATAGGGATCAAGAATGCATTGGGTGTGTACAAGAAGACAATGAGTTCAATTTTTTCCTTGTGGATGCCTTGAGGAGCAACTAACAACCAAGCATAAATGTGTTGGAATGCCAACTTATCTATAGGTAACTATATCATAAAATATGTATGACATTACTCAAAGTGGAAAATAAGGACATGGGATATGTTGTTGATGTAAGAGTTGTAATTATAAAGCTCATTTATCTGTTTATGTTCTCTATTTATAGAACACAAAGGAAGGTTCTCCTTTAAGGGGGTGGGTTTTGTAACATCACTCACTTTACCCTTATTTTTGTAATATTAAATTGTGACTATAATGGCAACATGGAAGTCAAGGTTGAGTAAGACAAAAAATTTTAACATATAAAATAAAATATTTAAAGTTATGGCCCACTAAAGGAGAGGACATCTTGACGGATCCATTTTCTAAGGGAGAAATTGGTTATGGGTAATAAATAGCCATGATTAATCTATTTTTTTGGAGTCATTACAGGTCCAAATGAACCACCTCCTAACATATTTAATGTGATTGGAGAGTAGAGAAGTGGAAGATGAGCTCCTCACCCTTGAATGTGGAGTAGTTGGAATAGTTGATTGAACCACCCTCATCTACATTGGAAAGTGGAGAAGTGGAGGATGGTGCCCCTATCCAACAAAGAGGGAGGAGGAAATAGAGAAACTCTTAAAAAGAAAAAAAGAGATGAGGCAGTGTGTTGGCATTATGACACAGGTTTGGCATAGGTTTGGCTCGATGACATAAGTGTTGTCCTTGATGGCCACTCACTCAAGTAGCAGATCACAAGTTCAGGCTCTCAAAATAGTAGAAAATGAGAGACACGCAGGTTCCTAATTCATAAAGATGCGGTCATCAGCGGGTTCCGCAAGTGCGCTGATCAAAAGGTGTGGACATGTTCATAGGTGTACTGAACAAAAAGTGCGGATGTAAAATACATGCACTTTCATGCAGAGAGAAATGCACGCACGTGGGTTGGTCCATGATATTTAGTCCGACATTTTTGAACCTATGGTTTTGGTCCATGGTTTTTGCATCTAAAGTATTGAACCCAGGTTTTGGGTCCCTAGTATTGGATCTCTATGGTTTTGGGTACCATGGTTTGAGAAAGGCCTAGTCTATAAAAAGGAAAGGAGATCATTTGGCTGTACATAGGTGTTGAATATCTTAAGAAGAGCAAGATTTGAAATTCTAGTAATCGGTTGGTGAGTTATAGCTAGACCTGAATCAAGGAGAAACCTGAGCATTACAAGACGGATCTACTGATGGGTCAAGATCTCTTTGGCGCATGATTAGATCTGTAAATCTGATAGTCTGGGGTATAATTGAAGTCTGATAAATTATCTATACCCGGAGGTTTGCAGGCTAGACACAGCGCAGGTGCGGAGGTCCGCAGATTCGACATAGCGCAGGTGCGGCAATCTGCAGGCTAGATAAGGTGCAGGTGCGGAGGTCCACAGGATCAAGAATAGCATAGCTGCGGAGACCCGTAGGCTCGACATAGTGGAGGTGTGGATATCCCAGGTTTCTATTGGTGAAGTCGCAGACTTTTCTTGAAATATGTTTTAGCTGCTTTTGTCTATTATTGTAGTGTTCAGGGTTTTGAATTGGTGTTTGGTTGTTGTGTGCTGAGAAATTATTGATTCAGTATTTGTACAAGGAAGTTGGTTGATTGCAGATCCATTTGATGTTTCATTGATATTCATGGATCTAGATTGAAAATATATGAGACGTGGTCCCTGGAAGAAAAGAGAAGGTTGTAGCCTTCTGCAGGTTGAAGCCTGTGTGCTGGTATAAGACTGCACCAGTACAGAATCATTGTAAAAAGAAGTTTTTAATTGAAAGAAGATAGAGACATATTGCAGCAGGTGGTTTTCACCCACATTGGGTTTCCACCTTATATCTTGTGTTCTTTGGTGTGACTGTCTACTCTATTTTTCCTGTTCCTGTTTATTGTTATATGGTTCTGACACACAGATTAATGATCAACATCTCAAGAATAAATTAAATTATAAGTCTAAAAGGTATACGCAAGTTTCATTATTTAGATCTACATATAGTTGTATATATTGAAAAATAATTTGATAATGCTGATTCACCCCCCCTCACAATATTATTTTCAACAATTGGTATCAGAGCAGGTCCTTCAGGAAAAGCTCGGTCGCTTGAAGGAAGATCTATCATCATGAGCTACTACGAAAAGGAAGCGTCTATCAGGCCACCAATTTTTGATGGGAGCAACTTTGTCTATTGGAAGGTAAGAATCACTGCCTATCTTCAATCTCTTGGTACAGAAGTTTGGGATATTGTGGAAACAGGATACACATTTCCATCAGCAACTCCTACAGATGCAGCTAGTAAGAAGCAGTATGAAACAAATGCAAAAGCTGTCAATACTCTATTAGGAAGTCTATCTCAATCAGAATTTGTCAAGCTTATGCAGTTCAAAAGCACAAAAGAAATATGGGACAAGATCGTTCTGAGCTATAAAGGAGATGAACAGGTAAAACGAGCAAAATTACAAACTCTTAGAATTCAATATGAAAGTCTCAGAATGCATAATGATGAAAGTGTGGCTAGCTATTTCCTATGTATAGATGAGATCGTAATGAAAAACTTGGGTGAAGAAATAAAATAAGTTATTGTGGTTGAAAAGTTTCTAAGATCTTTGTCTCCCAATTTTGACTCAATAGTTTCTGCCATAGAAGAAAAGTAGAATCTACAGAACCTTACCATGTCATAGCTACATGAAATTCTAACTGCTTACGAAATGAGAAAAGGAGGACCATCAGACAGGAGAGAAGTTGCATTCAAGGCTTCAGGAAAAGGAGATTACTATGAGTCTGGACATATGTCGGAAGAAGAGGAAGAATCAAATTTTGTCAAGAACCTTCAACGAGGAACTGGAAGATTCAGAGGTAAGTTGCCTTTCAAATGCTTTTCTTGTGGAAGAGTCGGTCATTATGCTGCAAAATTTCCTCATAAATATAAACTGGACAAAGGTAAGGAACCTGTTAGATGGAACAGAAAACAGAATGTAAATAAGAAGAGCTATTACACTCATGAAGCTAGTGATGGATTGTCAAATAGTGATGAAGATGAACAAGGTAATGATAATAGACTTTTGATGGCTTTTGAAGATTATGATTTCTTGGATGCTATAAATGAAGAAGGTCTTTATGAAGAAATTTCTAAACTTAAAGTGTGTTTAGAGGAAAAGAATATGATTATAGATACTCTAACATTCCAACTTGCTAAAAAAGATAAACACAATGAAGAGTTAGAATGTGAAATTGTGGGACTTAGAAAAGAAATTGAGAAAACAAAAGCCCTTAATCTCAAATTTGCTAAAGGAACTGAAACTTTAGATGAGATTATCAAAGTGCGGCATTCTCCTCTAATCAAGATAGGTCTCGGATATTCCGAAGAAGCATCTCAAGCTCAGAAGCAAGCGCAGAAACCATCCACCTCCAAAAGTTATCTTGATGCAGCAAGGAGAAGTGAACAAGTTGACAATCGACAACAAAAGCATAATGCAAATTACCAAGTAAATCAGGGGAAATCTACTTCAAGGATGAACAGAAGCTTCAATCAACCACAGGTAAATCATTCTGGCTCAAGAATGAATGTCAATGGAAACTACAGTCATATGGTTGGTAGATTTGATAATTGCAGGAATTTCTACAATGGCCCATGTTTCTCTTGTCATAACTTTGGTCATAACGCTGCTCAATGTGTTGCCTATAAGACCATCATGACTAGGGAAGCTCAAAAACAAAGGAGTATGACAGGAATCATGAAAATAACCTACAATAACTTCTTTGCTCTTGAAAATGAAACAAAATTTTCTATCTGTAACAATTTCGGTCATGAAGGCTCTGAACGCAAAAGCAGGTTTTGGTAAACAACTCAGAAGGAGCCAGATTCATTGAGTTCCAAAACATGGAAAAAGAAAGAACCGCAACCAAAAATATGTTGGATAGCCTTATATGCAGAAGAACAGGAAAATCAATGATACATTGACAGTGGATGCTCGAAACATATGACAGGTGATAAAGAAAAACTTCGGTCATATACTGCCTTAGAAAGGGAAAATAAGGTCTCATTTGGAAATGAAATGCCTGCATTCATAAAAGGTAAAGGTTCTGCTCGTTTGAAAAAGAAGGTCATAGCTGGAAATGTTATGTATGTTGATGGCT
Organism: Pinus taeda; assembly: GCA_000404065.3. Lineage (NCBI taxonomy): Eukaryota > Viridiplantae > Streptophyta > Pinopsida > Pinales > Pinaceae > Pinus > Pinus taeda. The sequence continues at coordinate 32,323 of APFE031421483.1, read as the reverse complement.
TAAAGCATAATCTATTGAGTGTCAGTCAAATGTGCGATCAAGGAACTAAGGTAATATTTCGATCAAATGGATGTATTGTCCATGAGCTTGACACAGGAAAAACAGTGATCAAAGGCATAAGAACTCCAAATAATTTATACATATTCAAAGAAGGAGAACAACAATGCTCTCTAAGCAAGAATGATGAACATTGGCTATGGCACAGAAGATTGGGGCATCTTAGCTCTCTCAGATAAGGAAAGCATGCAAGTATCAGGCGGTTCGTGATCTTCCTGACATTAGAATTCCAGACAATACAATATGCAAATCATGACAATTTGGTAAGAAAACCAGAACTAATTTCCTTGAGAAGGAAGGATCAGCTAGCAGGGCACTTGAACTGGTCCACACCGATATATGTGGTCCAACTAGGAAGAGGTCACCTCGAGGAGAATAATATTTCATATTGTTCATTGACAACTTTTCAAGGATGTGTTGGATAGGACTCATGAATTATAAAGATGAAGCTTTCGAAAAGTTCAAGCCATTCAAAGCTTTGGTTGAAAATGAATCAGATCGCAGAATCAAATGCCTCAAATCTAATCGAGGAGGGGAATTTACCTCAGATGAGTTTTTCGATTTTTGTGAAGAACATGGAATAAGAAGGGAATTCTCTTCTGCAAGGTCTCCTCAACAAAATGGAGTAGTGGAAAGGATGAACAGAACGGTTCAAAAAATGGCTTGTGCTATGCTTGATGAGTCTGGAACTCCCGCAACCTTCTGGGGTAAAGCCGCATTTGCCACTGTTACTATTCTCAACAAGACAAACATTCGGGTAAACAACACTCAAACTCCTCATGAACTTTGGTACGGTAAGACTCCCATGGTAAAATACTTCAAAATTTCTGGAAGCAAATGCTACATTAAAATAACTGATGAAAATCTTGGCAAGTTTGAACCTAGAGTAGATGAAGGCATTTTATTTGGCTACTCTCCCCACAGCAAAGCCTACAAATGTTACAATAAAAGACTTGGTAAAATTGTTGAAAGCATTGATGTAGTGGTTGAAGAAGAAGGAAACACTCCTAGGCAGGTAAAATCTGAAGATTTTGAAGATGGCAAAGACTATCCGTCAACATCAAATCAAATTCATGACAAAGAAGAAACACATGAGGCACCAGAACAACAGATAAGGATAGAAGAAAAAACTCCATCTAGATATGTTCAAAAGAATCATCCAGAATCTCAAATTCTGGGACAGAAAGAGACATGTGTTAAAACAAGAAGAACCATTTCAGAAGCTTCAAGCTATCTAGCATTGCTCTCCTCCACTGAACCACAAAATGTAAGAGAGGCTTGCAAAGATGAATGCTGGGTCAAGGCCATGGAGGAAGAACTCAAGCAGATTGAAAAGAATAACACTTTGGAGTTGGTTCCTAGACCAAAAGATAAGAATGTCATAGAGACAAAATGGATTTTCAAAAATAAGCTAAATGAAAATGGGGATGTGGTTAAGAAACAAGGCAAGACTTGTTTTTAAAGGATATGCGCAACAAGAAGGCACAAACTTTGAAGAAACTTTTGCTCCAGTTGCCAGCCTTGAGGCTATAACAATGTTCCTTGCTCTCTCTAGCTTTCAGAAGTTCAAAGTTTCAGATGGACGTCAAATCTACCTTTTTGAATGGAGACTTAAATGAAGAAGTATATATTGAACAACTAGATGGGTTTATTCTTGGAAATGATCCAAAACTTGTATGCAGACTCAAAAAGGTTCTCTATGGCCTTAAACAGGCTCCAAGGGCTTGGTATTATCGGTTGAATAAGTATTTCATCAACAAGGTTTTATAAAAGGATGAACTGATAGCAATCTATATATAAAAGTTGACAATGATAAATTGCTGATACTAGTTGCGTTTGTTGATGATATCATCTTTGGTAGCAATGAAGAAGACATGAGTCAAAATTTTGCCTTGGTGATGCAGAAAGAGTTTGAAATGTCCATGCTTGGTGAGCTCACATATTTTCTTGGTTTACAAGTCCAACAAAACAAAGATGGCATTTTTCTATCACAAACCAAATATCTCAAACAGATCTTGAAGAAATATGGGATGGAGAATTCCAAACTAGAATGTACCCCTATGGTGATAGGATGCAACCTCAGCGCAAATGATGACTCGGCAACAGTACATAAACCAACTTATAGATCCATGATTGGTAGTTTGCTCTATCTAACAGGTACCCGACCAGACATTATGCATGTAGTGGGAATAGTTGGAAGGTTTTAGGCAAATCCAAAGGAAATTCATCATTAGGCAGTTCAAAGAATTTTCAAGTATCTTCAAGGAACTCAAAACTATGGCTTATGGTATCCTAGAGGTACAGATCTTACCCTTCATGCATACACAGATGCGGATTGGGTAGGAAGCGTGGATGACAGGAAAAGCACTAGTGGTGGTGCATTCTTCATGGGTCCCAGATTAGTATCCTGGTTCAGCAAGAAACAAAGCTCTATTGTGTTATCCATAGCTGAAGCAGAATATGTAGCTACGACATCTTGTTGCACACAACTCCTTTGGATGATGCAAACATTGCAAGATCTTTAAATCACTTGTACTCCACCTATTTCCATTTTCTGTGATAATACAAGTGCAATCAGTATTTCAAAGAACCCTGTCATGCATTCAAAGACTAAGCACATACCTATCAAGTATCATTTTCTCCGGGAACAAGTGCTTGAACAAAAGGTCAAGTTGGAGTATGTTCCATCTAAGGAACAAGTTGCTGATATACTCACCAAAACATTGCCTAGGGAGACATTTGAATATCTCAGACAGAAGCTAGGGATAGTTGATGCATCATCTTGTTGTTGAATCTTGTCTGTTTTCAGAGATTAATGGTTATACGCGAGTTTCAGGTGGGTAATCCGCGTACATACGCAGGTTTCTATGGGTACAATTGCGTATATTCTAGTTTGAAGAAAAGTAGTGGGACTAGACTCAGGATGAAAAGAGTTTGTAATGGGTCTATCAGGGATCATCTGGCATAGGTTCAGGGGGAGCATATGTTCTTCTAAAAATGCATTGTTGGCATTATCTTAGAAGATCTTGGTTCAATTTCACAGTTGTTTTGATTTCAGGTGGAACAGGTGCAGAGGGAGAACATGGTTGCTGGTCTGAATGATGATTGACATATTCTTGTTCTCTATGTCATGTATTCCTTTTCTTTTCTTATCAAGGTCATGTAACAGCCTATCTTGGTTTCTCCACTATGCCTGGGATGAATGAAGTAATGTTTTTGTCTTTATCATGTGTAAATTTTTGGTCAATTCCCACTTGGTTGGGAGATGGATGTATGAGTCTTTGGTGGCAGGAAGGTCATTTATAGTGTATAAGTCATGTTTCTCTTGCAGAACATCTCCTTGCAGATCTTGCCTACAGTCATGGGGAGCTTGGACAACTCAGCAGAGCAGAAAATTCAGCATAACCTCAGGGGGAGCATAACCCTTTGCCCTTGATGTCAAAGGGGGAGAATGAATTTGAGTGACTTGGGGTTGCCATCAAGTCCAAAGGGGGAGATTGTTGGCATTATGATACAAGTGTTGTCCTTGATGGCAACTCACACAGATGATAGATCATAGTGCAGCAGGTCAGTAGCAAAGAATTAATGATAAGAATACTCAGAATAGTAGAAAATGAGATATCCGCAGGTTCCTATTCACAAAGCTATGGTCATCGGCAAGTTCCACAGGTGTGTCATTTAAAGGATGTGCACATGTTTGCAGGTGTTCTGAACAAAAAGTGCGAACCTAAAGTACATAGACTTTCATGCAAAGAAAAATGCACGCACATGGGAAATCTTATGGTTGGTCCATGGTATTTAGTCCGACATTTTTGATCCTATGGTTTTGATCTGTGGTTTTGCATCTAAAGTATTGAACCCGGGTTTTGGGTCCCTAGTTTTGGATATCTATGGTTTTGGACCATGGTTTGCGTAAGGCCTAGCCTATAAAAAGGAAAGGAGATCATTTGGCTGAGATTAGAGGAGTTGAATATCTTAAGAAATATAAGATCTGAAATACTGATGATCGGTTGGTGAAACATAGCTGGACCTGAATCAAGGAGAAACCTAAGTATTACAAGTCGGATCTACTGATGGGTCGAGATCTCTTTGGCACATGATCAGATTTGTAAATTTGATAGTCTGGGGTATAATTGAAGACTGATAAATTGTCTATACCCGGAGGTGCGCAGGCCAGACATTGTGCAGGTGCGGAGGTGCGCAGACCAGACACAGCGCAGTTGCAGAGGTGCGTAGACCAGAGATAGTGGAGGTGCGGAGGTGCGCAGACTCAACACAGTGGAAGTGCAGATACCCACAGGTTTCTTTTGGTGAAGTTGCAGACTTTTCTTGAAATATGTTTTAGCTGTTTTTGTCTATTACTGTAGTATTCAGGGTTATGAATTGGTGTTTGGTTGCTGTGTGCTAAGAATTTATTGATTCAGTATTTGTACAAGGAAGTTGGTTGATTGCAAATCTATTTGATGTTTGATTGATATTCATGGATCCAGTTTGAAAATTTATGAAACGTGGTCCCTAGAAGAAAATAGAAGGTTGAAGCCTTCAGTAGGTCAGCACCTATGTACTAGTACCTCAGCTAGTACAAGAACTAAGGGGGTTGTAGCTCCCTTCCAGGAGAGTCTGGAGAACAAGAGAAGGTTGTAGCCTTCTGCAAGTTGAAGCATGTGTGTTGGTATAAGACTGCACCAGTATAGAATCATTGTAAAAAGAAGAAGATAGAGACATAATGCAGCAGGTGGTTTTCACCCACATTGGGTTTCCACCTTATATCTTGTGTTCTTTGGTGTGACTATCTGCTCTATTTTTTTTCTTGTTTACTGTGATATGGTTCTGACACATAGATTAATGATCAACATCTGAAGAAAAATTAAATTATAAGTCTGGAAGGTATACACAAGATTCATTAGTCAGATCTGCAAATGTTTGTATAAATTGAAAAAGAATTTTATAATACTGATTCACCCCCCCTCTTAGTATTATTTTCAACAATTCTATCATAACAAACATGGGGACCCTTTTTTCATCCATTTAGGTTTTGAGTGTTTATTGCTTCAGTTTAGCCTAGTCATCTTTTTCATTAACATTGGTTTTCCCTTATGGTTTGCAAATTTAGCCTTCGTTTTACTATTTAGACTTTTAAGTTAATTAAAATATTCATTTTTTCTAAAGTTAATAAACTTGTAATTATTATGTTGTTTTAATTAGATTACTTAATAAAACGTAGCCCCGAAGACCAAGATTCATACATTAACCATATTATAATGTGGTAAGTTTCTCAGTCCTTTTTAATAAACATACTCTGAACCATATGACAAATGGATTTAATAAACAAATACAAGTTTCAGTGATATATATTATAAAGTGGCTGAAGTATTACAAAGGACCCACATACCACGTAACCCTCCTCTGCTCCCTTATATCAGAGAATCCCATATCGTCGTTTTTGTTATGTGTCACCTCTTAAAAGTTCTGATATCATATTTCTCTAATCTCTTATTTCTGATACAACAATCTCTCTGATCGTCGGTATCCCTAAAGGCCTCCTCTCCAATATGTCGATAATAATTTACCTTTGATCTCTGATAGGGCTTCTCTCCAACCTATGACATACTATTCCTTCCAATAAGTGGAACCGATATGCATATTAACATTGGTCGAATCAGAATATCACATCCGCCTGTATATCGGAACTATTGAAATGACACATATCTAAAATTGTTGATATGACTTAATCTTCTGATTGTTGATTTGGTTGTGGATCTGATGGGATTTATCACAACAATTTAATATAATATCACATCCTCTCCTCATCGGAACCTTCCATATATCGCAAGTTTTGCAAAGTGTGTCATGTTAAAACTCTGATACTCCAACCTCTAATATCCATCCACGTTTTCCACTTGTCACACTTTGGTTCAACCGTTACTATTAAGTTTTGAATAAGTCATTGTTAATGGTCTAAGGCTGTTTATCATCAAGTTTTCCTTGGGATTAGTTTAGATTCAAATTATTTGTAAAACGTTGATTTATTTGTTTTATTTGGATTGTAGGGGCGATTATAGAAAAACTTTCTCTTCCAATTTTAATTAAATAGTTGAAGCACTATAGTGCTAAATAAAGACATAGGTTGTTGAAAAAGGTTATTCAGAGAATTTGTTGGAAACTACCCTTCCGCTCATTCGAAGATTGTTCGAATTCGATCCAAATGAAGCTTCCAAGATCTTCTAAGTTCATCTTGTAATTCAACGAAATACAAAACCTCTAGATTCATTTACTTTTTATTTTTCATTTACTGAGAAACCGAAGGGATCTATTAACATTGAAACTCTGTATAAATACATGCCTCTTCAATAATATTTGGGAAGAGGTTGTGATCACACACAGGGGGCTATGTAATAATTCGATTTTTGCTTTCGTGCTATTATAGAGTGCAGAGAGTTTTATTGTAGATATTGTAGAGAAGTTATGGCTCCGTTATAAAGGGACTTTGCACTATTGCAAGCACTTTCATTAAGAGTCAGAGCTACTCTCGAAACTTTGGTAATACAATTTTTACATGGTTTCAATTAATTCTTATTATTGTGTACTATTACTGAAATGTAGGATTATTGTCTCACTATTAAAGTTTCATTTTTGGTTTTGATATTTATTCTAAACAATATTATGTTTCTTTGATATTATGCACTATTGTTGTGTCATTGACAGTTTGTTGTTGAAACTTTGTTAAAGCTATCTTTGCATGGTAGAATGAGATTGAAACTAATCTTAATTCATTGAAGTATTCTTATGGTGACTGATAAATATTTATTATTCATTTGCAGACATAATTTGCTTTCACTTGTATTAGTTAATGTGAACTACTTCCTTTAACTAATACAAAATCATATGATGAATTATATCAGTTATTTCTCCTTGCTTTAGTTAACTTGTTCTCAGATTACGAGAGGGTTTTCCCATCCTAGTTCGAGATAGGATTTCATGTTTTAGATTAGTTCTGGATTTACATCTTAGTTTGCATTAAGCTCTCTTAAAGAGGAAAATAAATCATTTAATTGTGGTTTGATCAACCTTAATTCGATCAAACCTTTGTGTTGATTTATTCCTTTAATTTACATCTTAAAGGTCGATATAAAGGGAATGTAACATAATATGATGTGGATAGATTAATTATTATATTAGTGTTAGATTAGTATTAGATTAGTTTTAGGTTAGCCTTAGATGATAGGGTAACTGGAACCATAACCAGTTAGAACCACCATCTTCAATGGAAAATGAGTTGATTTAAGTTCCCGACCAGGTGGTCTCCTCTAATGTTGACGAAGGACATTTTCTCCGATCAACATTTTTAATGCTAGAAGGAGGGCCTGAAATAGTTGATCTTTATGAAGTTTTGTTTTAACATTTTTAACTAGCTATGGCTCCTACATGCATTCCTAGTTTTGGTCACGCTTTCAGCTCATGCAAGCCTACCAGAGGTATGTCAAAGAAACAAAATGAATCCATATCTAAATTGCAATATGACAGTGAGAGCATTATTTCTGCTTTAGATCATGTTAATCAATTTATACACAAATGCAAATGTTTTAACATCACTAAAGACAATGAAATTTGCAGGTTGTTTACTCTCACGCTTCAAGGAAGGATTCAAGAATGGTACAATATGTTTCCAGCCAAGTGAATTCACTCTTGGAATCACTTCATGTAGGTATTATTTTACGTTCATCACAATTATAGTTATGAAAAATTGTGTTGAGATTTTAATAATTTGACAATCTTTGACGATGAAACTGTTAGCGAATTTTTTGATTGATTTATGTTATTATGCTACAGATTTCGTCATGATGCTTTACTCCCTCACCAAGTTTTAACTGAGAAATTTATCTCTATTTTTCAAGAACATAATATAAGAAATTACATTGAACATAAAGATGAATCGCCATCAGTAAATTTTGAATCTAAAATAGATCCTATTGAACCTTTAAATGGAAGTTGTAATCCTCCTGAACCATCAACATTAGGAGAGAATCTTACATCTGAAAGTGATTCTATGGTAGCTCCTATTGTTTGTGATAATGAGTAATTTTTAATAGAATCAAATTATATGGAACATCAAGATTTGATGAATAATCATAATAATAATTCCTCTTCTGAAAATGATCTAGATCTTTTTTCATCGACGGATGGCACATTATTAAACCCAAAAGAATTTAACAAATTATCAAGTGAAATTCAAATTGATGATTTTATTTTTGGATATCATAATTATTATGTGTTAACCTATTGGAATATTTAGTAGTTCAAATCTTAAGAATGAATTATATCATGAAATTCGACTATCTTTAAATGATAAATCACTTATTGATATCAGTTTAGAAACCTCTACACCTCATTTTCACAATATTCAAGATTCTCATAAATCATTGGAAAATGATGTGATCTTTAACAATCATGCGTTTCGATCATTTGATTCAATTTCTAAGCACAAACATGCTTCCTTCCATTTTGATTTGGATCATCAACTCTCATTACAAGTTTTTGATATCAATTATGACAATCTTTTATATGATACTTGTTATGTTGAAGGGTTGTTACACCCTCTTACTCTTGCAATTAATCATGGGCTAGTCATTTGCCTTGATTTTAATGTACATATAGTAAATGCCTTTAAGGATCTTCCTTCTTTTTCTCTTCATTATGATGGTCAATGTCTTGGTGGATCCTTAAAGGTAATATCTCTAACTCTTTAGATTATACATATTATGATAGAGTTTATTTTCAATTAGAAAATTCTTTTAGCACAAAATTTTCCGATTTTAAATTTCTTCTATTTTCATTTTTAGAAATTAATATGCATAAAGTTTTTCTACATTGTTTAAATATTGGTCTTTTTCTTTTTCTAACATATGCAGTGTATATTTTTGCAAGAAATATAGAACTTGTTTGTTTACATTGGAAATATGACTATACCTAGTCATTTTCCTTCAAAAGATTTAGAGTAGGAAGAAATTTAGTTTGTTTAGTTTGTTTTATTTTCTTCTAAAATAAAACAGTTATAGTATTCTAATGAATAGGGATGAGATTTTACCATTCACTCTATTATCATTTTACTTATAATGGGTTATCATTCATGAAGCTTTTTATTTGATCATTATCATTTACAATGGTTAGCCTCATATTCTAGGTTGATAACTCAATTCTAACACTCATTTCTATCTTTTTGTAAACATAATTGCATTATGATTAGGATTAGGACTAGTTTAGAAATTAGTTTAAATTAAATAAGAAGATGGTTTTGAACTTTGATTAATACATGGAAGAATATGAATATTCTTCAGGTAAAACTATAATCGAAATCTTCTAGGTACACATTTATATGTTCATCCTCATTTGGTTTGAGTTTTATTTCAACTTTTCTTTTCTCTTTTAATCATTATTTCTTTCTTATATTTTGTTGTTCTTCTTGCAGGTTCCCATGGATTTGATTTGTAGATTCAACTTTGTTGGCAACTTACATTTCAGAATGTTGGGTCCCTATACTACTACTTTAACCCCTTATTGTTATTAGTGAAACCCTCTTATTATATTGTTGTGCCCATGTAGTCCCCATATGTTATTATTGTGCCCCATAGAAGCCCACTATAGTTATTATTGTGCCCTTACATTACTACGATTATGTTGGCTCTGATTGTATAATGACCCCTTAGATTCCTATATATAGAAAGGAGGTCTTGTCATTTGTATTAGCCAAGAATTGTTCATTTGTGTAATGTAAAGGAGGATTCTCCCTCAAAGAGGCTAAATTCTAAGGCATTTATCTTTCTTTTCTATCTTTTTGTGAGATGGTTTCATAAAATTTGGTATCAGAGCTTTGAATTCTAGGGTTTCGCTGCTCCAAACAGGTCATTGTGGAATTTTCACTATAGCGGTTTTTCTGTGATGTTTCAGAAGCTAAAAGAAAACCCCATTTGAGAGGAAATCTCTCTGAAACTTGGGTCTGAATTTCACATCTTGTATCGCTATATTTTCAGAGATATGATATGAGGAAGTTAGGGTTGTTTCAAGCTCCAAAATTCCATTTCAAACAGGTCATCGTGGAATTTTCGCTATAATTATTTTTCTACAAAGTCTCAGAATCTAAAATCAAAACCCGTTTGACCCAAAAACTTGGAGTTGCTCAGGCCCAAATTTCAGATCTGGTTTCACTATATTTTTGGAGATATAATCCAAGACATTTAGGGTTTCTGCAGGCTCCCGAATTACATCCCAAACAGGTGACCTTGGGAAAATTTTCATGACTTTCTCTTTGAGTATCATATTGAAATTTCATAAGAAGTTATAGAAAGAGAACGGCCTATAGTTTTTGGTATATCAGTTTCATGTCCAAAGGTCACAACAGTGACACGTTACACTTCATACAAGTTCTCTCTACTAAAAAAGTATATAATCTGGTCATCGTGGGAGATTGGGCATAAGTCTTTCGTGGAGAATCCAATTTCGATCAAATTAGTGGAACTGGAAAGAGGACTCAAAAGAGATACCATAGGAGGCAATTTCAGAAATGGGAGATCCTAAATTACAAAGTTATAGTCGTTTCAAGATCAAGCCCCTAAAATCAAGAAAAAGCGATATGAGGAAATTTGATGGCAAGGATCTTGTAAATTGAATACTACAGATGGAGAAATATTTTGATCTACATGATGTGAAACTGTTACAAAATGTACATATTGCATCCTTATATTTAGAACCGAAACAGTTTGAATGGTATAAAGAGCTTTGTTTTCGTAAAGCACTTGTGCCCTGGTCAATTTTCACAGAGGAAATGATATCACATTATGAGGAGACAAAGAGCAACACTTTCTTTAGCCAATTGATAAATCTCAAATAAAAGGGTTCAATGGCAGAGCACATTGAGCAATTCCAAAAATTGAATATAAGGGTAAATGATATTCCAGAGAAGCAGAGAATTGATGTCTTCGTAGGGACTTTAAAAGATAACATCCAACATGAGGTTTGCCTTTGGGAACCTGATTCAATGGAGAAGGCATACAGGTTGGCAAGAAAAGTGGAAAGCAAAATTATAGCAACAAGTAAGTCTACCACTCGTAACTATAAATATGGAAGTGTTGTTTCTGCTAGCCTTCCACAACCTAAAAGGTTGACACCACAACAATTGGAAGAAAAAAGAGCAAAATGGATTTTTTACAATTGTGATAGAAAATACATTAAAGGTCATAAGTGTACTGAGAAGAAATTATTTTTACATAGATTGTGAAGAGGAGGAAGAAAAGGACCAAGAAACATCAAAAGAAGAGGATATACACCAGGAACCAACCCTAGAGAAAGAAGAAATGAATCTGACCATATCTTGTATTGCATTTGTAGTAATTACCACTCCTCAAACTCTCAAGATAGAAGGACATATCAAGAAGAAGAAGGTTCAAGCCGTGAAATATCAGGAAGAAAAGGATCAAGAAATGTCAAAAGAAGAGGATATACACTAGGAACCAACCCAAGAGAAAGAAGAAATGAATTCAACCATATCTTGTAATGCATTGGCAAGAATTACCACTCCTCAAACACTCAAGATAGAAGGGCATATCAAGAAGAAAAAGGTAATAGTGTTGATTGATTTAGGTATTACCCATAATTTTATTCATTGTAAGATAGCCAAGGAAATGGATTTCTTCCTATATCCAGCACCAGAGTGTCAAGTAATTATTGCAAATGGAGGAACCATAAATTTCTCTGGAAAGCGCCATAATATCAAGCTATCCATGGGAGAATATGTCGTGAATATTCCAATGCTTTCCATTCCAATGGGTGGTGCAGATGTTCTACTAGGAGTCCAATGGCTACAATCTTTGGGTACAATAGATTTTAATTTTCAAGAACCTCTCTTGAAATTTTTTTTAGAAGAAAGGAAGTTGAATTAAGGGGTATCAAAGGGAAACTGAGAAAGATAATCAGTTATAACAACATGACAAAGCTTCTAAAGAAAGAACAACAGGGCGTAATTGAACAATTATGTTCACTAGAGGCTCCCACACTGAAATCATCTATTTCTCCATATATCCAAAACTTTTTGGATAATAATTCCAAGGTATTTGAGACTCCCAAAGGCCTCCCACCTATTCGTGATCATGATCACGCTATTCATTTTATTCCAGGAAGTGTTCCTCTAAAAATTAGGCCTTACAGATATCCCTATGCCCAAAAGAGTGAAATTAAATGTATGGTTGCAGAAATGTTAGAGGCTGGTATGATTAAACCTAGTCAAAGTTCTTTCTCTACTCCAGCAGTATTGGTGCACAAGAAGGATGGGTCATGGTGCATGTGTCTAGATTGTAGGGAGCTCAACAAGCTCACTATTAAAGATAAGTTTCCCATTCCTGTCATTGATGAATTATTGGATGAATTGCATGGATTAATTTACTTCACCAATTTGGATCTTCCTTTAGGATATCATCAAATCAAAATGAAGACTGAAGACATTCTAAAAACAAAATTATTGAAGAAAGATGCATTTTCATGGACTCGAGAAGCAAAGAAGACCTTTGACCATATTAAAGAGGCAATGTGCCAAGCACCGGTCTTAGCTACACCAGACTTCACCAAAACCTTTGTTCTGGAATGTGATGCCTCGGGAAATGGAATTGGTGATGTTTTAACACAAGAAGAAAGACCCATTGCTTTCGAAAGTCATCCAATCAAAGGAAAGTATTTACACAGCTATTTCTGAGAAGGAAATGTTGGAAAGACTACATGCACTTGAGAAATGGCAACCTTACTTAATGAGAAGATCCAAATTCAAACAATATTACCAGAACTTGACGAGGAAGGAAAAATCATATTGGAACATGAAGCAGTCACAGAAACAAGAACCTAACAGCTACAAAATCGATCAATTTCAGAGTATCTCATCAAGTGGAAGAACTTACCCACTGAAGATTCCACATGAGAGGACGATAATTTTATATAGAAGCATCCAGAACTACTCAAGCGTTGAGGACAACACTTTTTGAAGGAGATGGGCATGTTAGGTCCCTATACTATATTTTAACCCCTTATTGTTATTAGTGCAACCCCCTTATTATATTGTTATGCCCATGTAGTCATGCCCATTATTGTTATTATTGTGCCCCATAGAAGCCCATTATTGTTATTATTGTGCCCTTACATTATTACTGTTATGCCGCCTCTTATTAGATTATGACCCCTTAGACTCCTATATATAGAAAGGAGGTCTTGTCATTTGTATTAGCCAAGAATCATTCATTTGTGTAATGTAAAGGAGGTTGCCCCCTCGAAGAGGATGAATTCTAAGGCGTTTATCTTTCTTTTCTATCTTTTTGTCAGCTGGTTTCAAAACACAAAAGAACAATAATCATATGACATTAGGGGGTTTTCTCTTTTCTAATTTTTCCTAAATTTTGAAAGTGATTGTTAGTCTTATTCTTAAAATTGAATCTATAAAGACTCGCAAACTATCTTTAAGCAAGATTTGAAAAAGTAAGAAAACCCCTGTCAAAGCATACAACAATAACTCTAAATCAATAATTATGCTTTGAAGCAAAAGAAATTTATTAATAAATCATTTTACAAATCAACATAATCTCATTTTTATGTTAATTCTCTATATTATCTTATAAGATGTATCTCAAGGTTCATTTTCTTGATTCTATCCTTTCTGATTTGATAAGCATTTTAGGCTTAGCTGGATTGTCTTTTCATTTCATTTCATAATAAAATGGAGTAATGTTTTCTCTTTTAACTTGTCATAATCTTTCGGAGAGTCATTTTTATGCTCTAATTTATTAACGGGACCTAATCTCTAAGGATCACTTCAATCAAGATGATTTCGTTTATGTTCATTTTCAATTTTCCTAACCCAATAGAGTCCCTGGTTTTTTATTCTTCGAGTTTAAATATTTTCGTTATTTTTAAATGAACTATCTTTATCCCCTATCTTTAAAACAAAGTAAAACACATTTAACAGCAATTACTTAAGGTCATTGGGTTCTTTTGGCGAACAAATTTAGTCAAGTGAATAGTAATCAACTTAAAGATTTTAATGTCAATCCTTTCTCTTAAGGAGCAGTATGCCACCCCATCTATTAAGTAATATTTATGAGATTAATAATAACCATAGTTAAAAATAAAAATAAAATGGTCAATTGAAGGATAAGAGGTCTCATCACAAGCTGACCTACCATGATAATAAGTTCTAACATTGTGACATTACCATTAATGGTCACCAAGCCAAGGTAAATGGCTTTCAACCACGAGGTTGAAGGACAAGAGGTCTCATCACAAGCCGGTTTGTTAACCATGTGTTGTGGCCACAACCACCACCCTATTTAAACATTCTCTAGTAGAAAATTTGAATGGGTCCCCTAGAAGTTTGATCTTTCACTTCTCTGAATGATCTGTTTTTATATCAAGGATTTAAACTCTGTGCCAACTCAAATCTTCAATTCCTAATGGCCAAGGCCCCCTTTAATAAATCTCTACTACATGGTTCATTCATGACCCAACCTAGCCCTTCATTCATTTCCTGCATCGGACTTTTCAATCCCCATAAACCTTCATGGTGCTCTATGCTCATGCATATAACCAACCCCCACTCTCGTTTATGGTTGTATTTGGATTCAACCCACTAAATCCTTATATCGCATATTTACTCCCATTATAACTCTTTATAATGAAAATTCTTCGAAAAACATGCATAACATACCCTTTTTTTTTTATCGCAATCAACATCGACATACAATGCGTACCATAAGGCAACAAACACGCAGGGATTATCAAGTGTAATATATATATTTTCGGGTCCACTTCCCCCCAATCTCATATCGCAGTCAGCACTCACACGTTGTTATATATATAGCGCGATGCGATATGGCAGACCTACCGAACTATTAAATATAGCATATATATTTTCAGGTCCGACCGAATCGCATATCGCAATCAGCGAAGCCCGAGGTTTATATATATAGTGCATTGCAATATATCGAACCTGTCGGGGTTATTAAATATAACATATATATCATCAGGTCTGGCCTAATCGCATATCACAACCGGCAGAATCTAAAAATCATACATAAGGCGTGCTATGATATGGCGAACCCGATGATTATCATTCATCTGGATGTATAACATTTGAAGTCTGGACTTATGGTCAGTTGCAGGTTTTCCCGTGTATTCCTGTGTATTGCGATAATACGTTGTGGTCGGGGTTTTCAAAGGGAAATATTATGTGGTGGACCCGAGGGGATTACGAACTGTGACACATATATATTTTAAGTCTGGCCAATCACATTTCACTATCGGCAGAGCCCAAAGCTTAAATACATGGCGCGATGCGATGCGGTAGTGTTTCACGGACCCGATAGGGTATGGGTTCCTATCTATAATATTTCAAGTCCGGATTTTAGATCCAGTTATGTGTTATATGAGGATTTTCAATGTAAATCGGATTTACGCTTGCGAGACTTAGTCAATGCATGAATTAGAAACCAGGGGGGCGATTCTTTCACACTTGTTCCTTTTGATGTTATAAACGCTTAATCAAGGAAGATTTGTGTTTTTAAGCATTTTTATCATATTTGCATAAGTATAGCTGATGTTGGTTATCTCTGCAGGCGAGGACCGAGAGAAAGCAAGCAAGGTCGAAGAATGGACACATAAGCATCAAGTATGGCTCCAAATAAAAGATGCATGATCGGATCCGACGAGTTTATATATGCGGATATGTTTTATTTAAAGATTTGGCTTTAGGCGGTGGCGGTCATGTTTCCATGTGTTACCTGTGTGTTCTGAAGGTTATGCGGTCTCAGGCCTTATCATGAAGAAATGACACGCATACCTCCTCCTTTCAATCGACATTTATTCATTTCCCCAGGAAATGAAATGCTCCAGCAGATGTGGCCTTTACATGTCAGCAGTTACACTGACTGTTCTAGGATTGTATATTCTAATTTGTAAATTGAAAAGAGAAGGGAGGTGAAAGGTTAAGGGGGAGACCCAGGGTCAGTGGGCTTCTACATAAATATTACCTCCGGAGATGAGGGAAGGACTTTTTTTGGGCAGAAAAACCTTTGATTTATTATGAATAAAGCAGACTATTTGGGTCTAAAAGGAGCCTTTTGTTTCAAATCTATTCTCTTCCTCTTTTATATGTTTGGAATCAGGGTGTTGTTGTTGGCATAAAGATAAATGTGTTTTTCTTTGTGCATATTGATAACATACAGTGCATGGTTATTTATGGTTATTTGAATATAATTCAATAGCATGCTTAACTCACGAAAGGTTGTGATTCGAAACTTTGTTAAACATCAGTTGCAAGTGTTATTTGTATGGAAAGGAATGTTTATTCCTGTATAAGTAATTGGAATACAATTAGCATTTAATACAACCTTGTTCTTATGTGAACCAGTAATTGATTCTTTTGGACATGGAATCTATATATGATGTTTAACCTCTTTTGTTATGCTCCTGCAGGATAGATTAGGATAGTTAGGACTAGCTTAAGTAGTGAGAAGTAGTGTAGATAGGATTTGATACATATAGGTTAGTTGTTCCTTTTGTTGATTTAATTGAATTCTTCCTCCACGAAGCTATCTCTCAACACCTTTTACAGTTCACGGGATCCTTTAAAACTTTTTGGAGCTAGCCACTCCAAACGAAAGCAGATTTAATCGGGGTCTGTAGTTGGGCTAGTTCCCCTTGTTGGTATAGCAAAAATTCACCATGTCAACAAATTAGCGTTAGAAGGAGGGCCTGAACTACCGTCCACATATTTTCAAGATTTCATCTATAAATGCCACGCATGGATTCAAAAAGATTAATGTATGGATCGTAAAGGTCGAAAATATCATTCCACCCATTGGGAAGAGCCTCATTTCAAAGAAACAGAGATTCCTCTCAGTCCCGTGTTTGAGTCACCCAAAGAAGAGAGACAATGGGAGTATCATGTCACTAAGGAACAAGCAGTCAGAGTGCTTACTCATGCCTACACTTGCTCCCTATCTCAGCTTCCCATCTTCCATTCCTTACCTCTGATAGCTAAAAGAAATCTAAGGATCCTCCCCATAAGGAAAGAGACATATGCAGCCCCTTCTCTTGAAGATATTGTGCTAGATTCTTTGCAAAGTATCGAAACTCCTTGGGAAGAAATCCCTGGGGATTCACCTTTTGAAGGTAATCCCCAGATCGATTTGGGAAATCCTAGCAAAGAATGCCTCAAAGAAACCCTCAACCAGAACCTCCATATCCATAATATGGCTAATGTTCCCCCTCCAGATGGGAATCCACCTCTACCGCCTCCTCTGGGTGGGAATCAACCTCCACCTCCTCCAGGAGCACTCCCTCCCTGGCTTGCACAGGATGGCATAGTGGTACCTGGGCAACAGCATCCCTTACCCAAGAACGCAGAAAGAGTATTGCCTAAATTCAACCCTAAGCGGGGAGACATTGTTGATAACTATATTCACTCTTTTTTCCTAGCCATGCACATGTTGGGGGTAGCCGATGAAGACGTTGTATGTCACTTATTCCCTTTTACTCTGATTGGTGCGGCCTCCACATGGTACTTTATCTTAAGAATAGGATCGATCACCTCATGGGGTGCCTTAATAGACCTTTTTAGACAAGTTTGGCAATGACAAAACACCTGCCGCCTTAGTCTTAGAACTATCCCATTTAAAAATGGAACTCAAAGAAAAGGTCAAGGATTTTAACATTCGGTTCAACACTTTGTTGAATAGAATCCTGGCTAACAGTAGACCTACTGATGAGGTGCTCATGGAATTTTCTATCACCATTCTCCCTGTCCCTACTGTGATGTGGGTCAAGAGAAGTAATGCACAAACCTTACAAGGTGCTATCGACGAAGCAATAAAAGTTGAGAATGAAATGATCAGTCTCACAACATGTCATCATAAAACTGAAGGGAAGAAAACATCTCAGTCATCCAAGAAGAATAATGGGAGTGATAACAAAGTAGCTGAGGGCAAAGAAAAGGACACCAAAGATGTGGAAGGTTTGCATTGGATCATTAAGAAATTGACAAGCACAGTCATCGATATGAAAAGGAATTCTAGAGAGAGTGGAGGAGAGTATAACAATAGAAAACCCTTCAAACCTTTCTATCGTAGGAATATAGAAGGTGGTCATGGTCAACTTGTGTTGCCTGCTTCACCCAATGAAGGGAATCTAAATATGAAAGAGTTGGTTCTTATCAGATCGCTCCTTAACAAAGAAGAACCTATAGTGGAGCTGGAGCCAAAACAAGAAAATGAGGAAGAATACCAAGTAGAAGAGCCCTTGGATGAAGAATCTCAAATCAATGTACTCTGGGATTTCTATACAAATGAGAATGATGACGACGAAGAAGACAACATGGCAGAAATCCACACTAATGAAATCCACACACGAAGTAAAGGGCCACATGCGAGCGTGATGAAGCCTGTAGACCAGACAAAGAAGGATGTTCACCCTATGAAGGCATCCACTCCCAAAGTTCCTGTTGAGAAGGGTAGACCTAGTGGTGAGTCCAAGAACACTCCAGTTGCAAACTATCCAAAGAAAGAGAATACATCTCCGATTGCAACGAAGGCGACTCAAAATGGCAGACTCCCACGTAAGAATAGAAAAACCGGTATGTTTACTCTGCCCTACCCTGTTTATAAAATTGATTACAACATTGTGGATGATCTTAAGGAATATAGGGCTAATATCACATACTTTGATTTGCTAAAATTAATGCAGCAAAGAGATTTGCTCTTGAAATCTATGAATGAGCGAAACTACAAAACTCCCACCATCCTGACCAGCCAAATCAAGAAGTTGGTGGCCAGACCTGTTAGTACCCCCAGTACAACCAAAATACCATCAACTATGGAAGCCACTCTGTCTAAAATGAATCGAAACCCCCAAGATGTCAGTGTAGCCATGATAGGGAGGAAATAAAAATCCATGACTCCACCTCTCCTTATCACATTTGAAACCCTCAACATGAACATACACAATTGATTGGTAGATTCTGGTGCCTTGTCCACTACAATGCCTTACGCTGTTGCTAAAATACTGCATGTGATACCCGAGAAAACTGGGACTCGAATTATGCAATTAGACAGGACAAATGTGAAAGTAATTAGAGAATTAAAATATGTGTTGATTCGGATGGTTGCTAAACCACAATATACCTGAGGCGTATGGAATGCTGCTTAGTAGGGATTGGTCAGCAAAACTAAATGGATATTTCTCAACTGATTGGTCCCATATCTTGCTGCCTTAGAAGGGGAAGGGTGATATGCTGAGAGTTGATTGAGAAAGATACATGAAGTATGTGGTGACGGAACTAAACAGCCCCAGTGAACCTATAATGTTTACCAACTCTATCCTTGGTAATTATAGTTTCAATGTCTGTGCCACAGAAACCTGTTTTGGAGAATTCCATGCAGAAACAATTGAAGGAACTGTAATAAACACATAGTTGGAAGCTCTCCCCTATAGTCCAACTGATGAACCACCCTATAATATAGTAGATGATAGGACTAATTTCGTAGAAAGAAGTTCAATTGATGTAACATTAGGTTCTATATTTTGGACACTCTATTTTGATGGCTCTAACTGCCTGAAAGGTGCAAGTTCTGGGAGCATTCTCATTGATCCACAAGGGAACCAACATCTGATGGCCAACCGGTTGGAGTTCACGTGCACTGACAACACAGCAGAATACGAAGGCTTGTTGCAAGGCCAGAAAAAAGACATTGATATGAAGGTAAAAAATCTTAAAGTTTTTGGTGACTCACAGATAATTATGGACCAGGTAAGGAAGAGGATACACTACAATTCTCCACACCTAGTAAGATACCAACATAAGGTATGGAAATTAATTGACAGTTTTGATGTTTTTAATATCACATACATACCTCGAGGAAAAAACCAAGATGCGATCTAATGACTGGTATGGCTACAAATTTTTTTCCTGATTTTAGATGAAAGAAGAATAAATGTTATCTTGAATTGATTTTCAGACCATCTGTGCCTAATAACATCTCAAATTGGCAGGTGTTCGAAGATGACGAGCAAATCCTAGAGTTCTTGCACTATGAGAAGACATTTAAGAATGCAATCATTGATGAAAAAGAGCATGACAGGCTTATCAATGAGAGGGAAGATGAGGAAAAAGATCATTCCAATACAATTCCCAAGTTAGTTTTCAAGATGGAGCACTTGTATGACCTGCATGATAAATTCAAGAAGTCGACTAACTGCAAAACGCATAGCTCATCCATGAAGTATGAATCGGTCAACCTTGGAACCAAAGAAGATCCAAAAAATGTCAATTTGGGCTTAGGGTGCTCTCCACAAGAGAAGGCTACATTTGTCAAGATATTTAAAGAATACAAGGATGTATTTGCATGGACATATGGAGACTTAAAAACCTTTGATACTAGCTGTTAGTGTCAGTGTCTTCACACTTCCATCAGTGATCAAATTGCTCTTTTGCATGCATATTAGGTGTCTCATTCGATCAGCTACATTCCATTAGGTCATGGATCAACTGATGGTAGTGGTTTCATTTCAGTTTCCCTTATGTCATATACCTGTTGGCTCGTTCAAAACCTATTTTCAGTCTTTTATAGTCATTTCAATTCATTTCATTCAGTTTTAGGGTTTAGTTTCACTAGGTCTAGGGTTTGTCATCATGGTCATCCAAAATTGAATAAAAATATCAGCATGCACATGAGGAGGATAAATAAGTTCATAAAATCATAAATTTCCTTTTGATATGCTCAATAAATCAAAACAAAGTTTTTCTATTTTTGTAAAAATTTTATGTAATTTAAGTGTTTATATATGTAATAAGATCAGCAGTTGTTCCTGGTCACCTTGCCAACTCTTGCCACTACAAAAACAAAAGCACCAGGGCATCAGTCCATCTAATTGTCAAGAAAAAGTCAAACTTCAAATGAAAAACAGAGTTTTAGAGAAAAAGAAACTAAGACTTTATAAAAGTGGGTTTGCAATGAGGAAAAATTAAAGTGCATCATTTATAAAGTGAATTCATGCTATCTATTCATTTCATTGTTCAAAACATCAAGTGGAGAGCCAAAATCGCAATTTGAAGGGAAATTGAGCAAAGGAGGAAGAAAACTCGAAATTTGCAACAAAATTGCTTAGCGTTGCGCATCAGATAGTTTTTGCCAGTGTTAAATTACACAGGCATTGCGCATCAAGCAGGGATTGTGCATTGGGCCCAGTGTGTTGCGCATTGGCTAGGGAGGTTCCAAAATCACCCAAATTCATCCCAGCTTCTCTCAAATGTTGTGTTTCACTTCTATAAGTAAGTGTTCATCCATATTGAGCTGAAATTAGTCTTCTTCATGTTTTGTTCATGAATTTGGTTTCTTAAAATCAAAACCCTAGCTTCCCTTCATACATTTTCACCTCATTGCAAAATTTTCACCTCATTACAAAACCAACATCCTTTTTCCCTTTTCCCAAACTTCATTGCCCTAAAATTACCTATTGATTCCATTTTTCCTTTCCCTTTTCCCCTAAGAAACTAATTCCCATTATTAAACCCTAAGTCCTTCATAAGTCAAAACCCTAATTTCCTAAATCTTTCCCTTCATTCCCCTACTCCACTTCACATTTTCAAAATCTATTCATACTCATCTTCTTTTTCCTCGCCCATTTTCATTGTTCACCATACCATCATCACATCACATCATTAAGACAAGCATCATGGAAAAAAGCAGTGAATCAAGTTTTGAAGAAGATACACTTAGTGATAGCTCAAGGGAAAGAAATGTGCAGTCCAGGAAGCCTCACAAGGGTGGAAAAATTATTAGGGAGGAACCTATTAGCATGAGTGAACTCCTTTCTTGCCCTCTAGCCACCGCATGCTTCAGATATCAGTCCTGTTTTGAGTTTTGTGAAATGTTTGAGAGGGTCAAATATCACCATGAGTTAGCAAGGCAGTTTTTGATAAACATGGATAATAATATGGTGCATCTTGCTTGGGTCAATTTCACTCTTTCACCAACTATCATTGCAGAGGTCACAAGAATGCTAGATGTAGGGGAAAAATGGAACAAAAGGCAAAATATCAATAAGAATCATTATGAACCTTATATCAAGGCCAAGTACCATGGTAAACTTAGCAGGGTGTTTCCTTTCAAATTCTTGGAGGACCGATATGTTCCACTCCTGAAGCTAATCATAAAATACTTTACATGTGAGGGTAGGTTCTTCAAACTTTATTCCTACCACATCAGATTGCTTATGCACTTCACCAGGGTCAAAATGATGAGAATTCCTTATTTCACATGTAAAAACATAGAGAGGATGACAGTGATTGCAAAAAGAAAACCATATCCACAGCAACTCAATAGTATTTATCATTTTTCTATCATCAAAATTGTTGTTTTGTATCATCTCACTCAATTGGGAGTGTCATGGGAAACTTTCATTGCCCATGAATGCTTCAAGGGGCCTCAAATATTTTCAGATCCTCAAGAGGAAGGTGAACCTTCCGGGCAACAAAAAGAGCCTGAAATTAAAATAGAGGAGGCTCATGTTCCTGTGTTTATCACTTATGAAAGAGGCATTAGGATGCTTTTTGCAGCTACCAAGCGAGTACTATCTCCACCGGGGGTGGAAGGGGTCTTGTTTTCTTCACTAGACCACAGGAAAATGCTATCTTCACTGGGGGTGAAAGGGACTTTGCCTTCTTCTCCAGCTAAACAGGTATAGGGCAGAGACAAAGGAAACCAAAAGATGCATGAGGAGGGCCCTACTGAAGGGCAAGACAGGGATTTTGTTTTGATTGAGGAGGATATCACTAATTTGGGCTCTCAAAGCTCAAGACTCAAGGACATGATTATCAAAGAGAAGGAGGCTAAAATACAAGCCTTATCACTTGACCTTGACAGGGCCAAATGGATCATCAACTTTCTTGAGCAGGAAAACAAGCAATTGGAAGATAAGCAAGCTATTATGGAGCTGCAAATGATTAGAGCAAATAGGCAAGAGGAAAAGAGAAGAAAAATCAAGATGACATCCCTTGAGCAAGAAATTGAGGCTAACCGAGAATCATGGTTGGAAAGGGAAAACATTCACCTTGAGAAGATGCTAGAGAAAGCCAATAAAGAGAATTAAATGTTGCACCATATGGCCTATCACTACCTAAATCGGAACAAGATTTGCAAAACAAGGGTAAAGAGGCTAAAAGCTAAGTTAAGGAAATTTTGCAATTTTGTAAATAAAAACACAAGAAATTTCAGCTGATGGCGCTGCGCATAGCATTGGATCAATATTTTTGCCAAATGGCTTCTAATTTGGGATTCATCATGAAAAACAAATGAAACCCAGAAAGTTTCATAAATTTTGGAGGAGATCTGGGTCACTTAAAGGGCAAAAAACACCTAAAAAATGCCCTTTCCGCCACTTTTTGGACCCACAAGAAGCAGTCTCGGGAGAAATGATTTTTGAAGGGGCAAATCAAGTCCAAATCAGAAAATTCAAAGTGTTCTAGAAACTAGACAAGCAGAGATTTCCAAAAAGCTATCTTGGGCTTGATTTGGTGAAGTGAAAGGCCTCCAAAATGAACCTTGAAGTGGCATTGTGCATCAGGCTCAAGGCGTTGTGCATCAGGCGAAATTTTTCCATTTTTGCCTAAAACTTAGAATTTCGCCCAGTTTGACTACTAGTTGACTTTTTCTCTTCTCCTTGGTAAATTTGTGATGGTATATGATGTAATATGATGTAAATTTGATGAAAAATGACTTGAGGGGGTAGATACATCAGTTAGAGGTGATTTGAGGTTGAATGAATCAGTTTCCATGGTTTTAGAGGCAAGCTGTTCCACTACCTATATTCTTGTTCTTAGTTTAGATATGGTTGAAACCACCTCCCTTCTCATGGATTCGACCCCTAATGGCTAGCATAGGTGGTTTGATGCCTATATTATTTACTTTCTTAGTCATTTGTAAAGGTTGGACTCTTGTGGATTCTTTGAGCTTCATTGTGAATCACTTCTACAGTTTAGCAAGGAAATGAACCAGGGTTTTGCAGCATTTTGTGGGATTCTTGTGGTAATGTGTCTTGGCATTGTTTCTTCCTTTTTTATTTAGTTTCTCTTATGTGTTATATGTGCCAACATCTACTTCTTTCTTCATAACTAAATGAATCAAGATAGATAGGTGGAATCCATTGATATTTAGTGCTCTGCCTTGGGAATACATTTAGTTTTTAATGTTTTCTGCTGTTTGAAGAGGACTCATGAACTTTGAATGCCCTCTCCAACTCCTCACTAGTCTTATACTTACCATGACACTCAATTCAAAGTGCCAAAACACCTACTTACCTCGTCCCACAGAACATCCTACAAATCTGAGTTGATTTCCCGAACCCAAAGCTACCTTCTTCATTTGATCCAACAATCAACCATCAAAATCAAACAAAATATTTTGATCTAATATACCTAGCCTAAAATCAACATTCATTTAAGTCATCTCAAGCCCTAGTTTCTATATTCTAATTGAGATTGACAAGGAGAGAGCCCTCTCCCGACTTGGTAGGGCTAACTACTAGGTTAAGCGTGGTTTGATGTTACCCTAGACCTGCCTTCCTTCATCCTAAAGTAGATTTAGGCACTAACACTAGCATTATGCAGCATGTAATTCCTTTGGAAAAGGAGGCTAATCCCTACCAACAAAAGCTTCGTAAGATGCATCCAAGCCTAGAACCGTTGGTGAAGAAAGAATTAAATAAAATGCTAGATGCTAAAATCATCTTTCCGGTCAGACACACCCACTGGGTAACCAATCTCATGCCAGTAAGAAAGAAAAATGAAGACATCAGGTTGTGTATCGATTTCAAACCTAAACAAAGCATCACAAAAGGATAACTATCCTATCCCTTCTATGGAACACATTCTTCAGTGCGTTTCTGGGTCTGAAATGTTGTCCCTATTAGATGGGTTTTCAAGATATAATCAAGTGTTGGTATCTAATGGGGATCAGCTTAAGACAACCTTCAACACTAAATGGGGCACTTACGCATATCGTAAAATGCCTTTTGGACTTATAAATGCAAGCACCACATTCCAGAGAGCGATTGGCATAGCTTTCCAAGGGTTGATTAACAGATCAGTAATGGTTTACATGGATGACATCACTGTGTATTCATATCACAAAAGGGACCATATTTATCACCTAAAATAGAATTTCGAAAGATGCCGAAGATAAGAAATATCATTGAATCCTAAGAAGAGTGTCTTCGCAGTTACAAAAGGGAAATTGTTGGGTCATATCCTCTCTAACAGGGGATTGTTATCAATCCCGAAAGAATAGAGACCATCATGAGAATACAACCCCCTGAAAATAAAAGGGAAATGAAATCTTTCTTCGAGAAGATTAATTTTGTTAGGAAATTTGTCTCAGGTTTAACAGAAATAGTGCGCCCCATGCAGCTAATGATGAAGAAAGACGTTGTGTATAAGTGGAGCGATGAAGCCAAGAAATTATTTCAGCGAATTAAAGAGGCCATCGTAGAAGCCCCTACATTAGTCAATCCCACTTTTGACAAGGAATTCCTCTTGTACAATTTCACTTCTAATGTTTCATATGCTGCAATCCTCACCCAAAAAAATGATGATGGCAATGAAGTTCCTATCTCTTATATGAACTCTAATCTCTAGGGAGTAGAACTGAACTACGCAGATGTGGAGAAACAAGGCTTTGTAGTTTTTAAAGTCGCAAAACACTTCCTCCCTTATTTATTAAAGGCAAGGACTAAAGTAATCGTTCCCCAACCTGCTGTAAGAGCCCTCTTCATGTAGAAAGAAATGGGTGAACAGAGAGGAAATTGGTTAACCGCACTTCAAGAATTCGACCTCAAGATTAAGCCAGCAAAGATAGTTCAAGGGTAGGGATTGTACATACTAGCAGTAGAAGCCTTGGTGGATAAAGAAGGGGCATCTGAAGAACCAAAAGCACAGAGCATGCAATATGAACAAGTAGAATTTAGGGAGGAACCCCTATGGATCAATGAGACGCTGATGTGTGAGTGTGAAACGTTGGAAGCCCTTTCGGATCCTTAGTCATGGTATTATCACATACGCTTTTATCTCACACGAGGGTTATGTCTTGAACACATAGATGCATCACAAAGGAGAGCGCTCAGATTGAATTCTAATCAGTATCACTTGGCCAATGACAAATTATACAAAAAAAATTATGATGGAATCTGGCTAAGATGTTTGGAAAAGGGTGATGTTAATCATGTCTTGAAAGAAATGCACGACGACCCAGCAGGTGGTCACTACGGTGGAGAGACCACTACTCACAAAATATTAAGAGCAAGATATTATTGGCCCACAGTGTTTAGAGATTCACATGCCTATGCTTGCAAATGCAAGGTATGTCAAACTGCCACTAGACGAGAAAGAAAGACAGTTGTTCCCCTCAGGCCCGTTACGATTTATCGCTCGTTCCAGCAATGGGGCCTAGATGTCATAGGCAAGATCACTCCAAACTCTTCGCAACAACATAAGTATATACTCACGGTGACCGACTACTTCACCAGATGGACCGAGGCTATCCCACTTCAGAAGGTAAACGAAGATGAGGTAATATCATTTGTTGAGAAATTTATTATCAATAGGTTTGGCATCCCTGGCGCTCTCATATTTGACAACGCTTCTTACTTTTCATCACTGAAATTGACTAAATTTGCTATTGATAAATCAATTCACATAAGGTATGCATCAAACTATTACCCCTAGGGAAATGGAGTTGCAGAGTCCTCAAATAAAAACCTCATTCGCATAATCTGTAAATTTGTCGCTGACAACCAAAGGAACTGGCACAACACTCTGACAAATTCCCTTTGGGTCGATAGGGTCACCCCAAAAGTGGCCTTAGGAAACTCCCCATACTTCCTCGTATATGGACAGGAAGCCATCTTACCTCCCAATGTTACCCTTCCCTCTTTACAACTCTCCAAGCCTCAAGAGGAACCCCTTCAGCCTTACTTCAAGAAAGGATCAACCAACTGGTGAGGTTGGAGGAATTGAGAGATAAAGCTAGAAATAAATTTAGAAATCACCAAATGATTGTGAAGAGACGGTTTGATCGCCATCTAGTAGGAGATAAAAATTACCAAGTAGGAGAGCTAGTCCTGAAATGGGACAAGTTGAATGAACCAAAAGGTAAACACGAAATTCCAACACTTGTGGTTAAGCCCATTCCAAGTTGTGAAAAATTGGTCAAGGAACCTACAGATCGAAAAATTTACAGGGAGAAACTGAAAAACTCCCTGTTAATGGCCAGCATCTCAAGAGATACTTCCAGTAGCCACCACACGATGGTTACCTCCTGAGTAGGTTAGGATTCATTTTATTTTTTTCTGTTAGCTTAGTTACATTTTTGTCCTATCATTTCATGTTTTACGCAAAGTTTATTTTCCTTTTGAATTTCAGTTCTTCTCAGCCAACGGATTTCTATCCTCCACTCTTATTTTCACTTCTATAACTCTCTTCAGACTGCCCTCATTCAAAACCTTTAGCTTTTGCACCCCTCATTAACCTATTGATGAGTCTATTGATCCTAAATCCATCGTTACCTTGCAAATCAAACAAACTTTCAATGAGCCCATGAGAACTTGAAAATCAGCTGTGGAATTCAAATCGAAGCCACTCATTAGCATCTGTTGGGAACTAGGTAAGATCTGTTGATAACCTGGATACCTGGAGCATGTAGGGGCATTCTTTATAAAACAAAAAATGTGCAACTACAGCTGGACTGGCATGGAGGAATGCTACATTTTTAAATAAATCCCACTCAAACCTAGCCTATGCTTACCTGTAAGGTTTGTAGTTATTCTCCATTGGTCCCATCCACCACACTAAATTCTCCAATACCTATCATCTACAAGTATACCTCCTTTCATGGGCTAAACTCATTGTCATATACCCTCTGGAAAATCCAATTGTGCTCTAGTCCTTGTGCCTAAAACTGGAAGGACTTATTTAAAAGAAAATGAAATGTCAAGCCCGTGTGCCAATCTGGAAGGATAGGTTGTTTGGGAAGCCAATTGGAGTAGGGATTATTGCTGGGCTCAGAGTACCGGTTGACAAAACAAGCCAAACCTTGCTTAAGCGGTTTAAAAATATGGCATGGTCCATGACTGTGCCCCATTCAATCATATGAAAACATAGCACTGAAATTCTTATATAAAGTGCAGATAAACATATCTACATCAAGTTTGATGAGTGATAAAGAGCTGAGGTACACATCTAAACAGGTATTGGCAAACCAGTGATGGCCTCGAAAGGATTTTTGAAAGTAGAAAATAGGTAAAGGAAGGTTAATAAATACCATAATACTACCATTGGAGAATGCCTGTCAAAACCCTATCAGTAAGTTGAATCTATTTGTGTTTATCCCACCTGAAGCAATTAATGTTGAAGTGTAACCCATGCCTGTCCATTTATACGACTTGCATTTCAAGTTTATCTTAATGCCTTGATGTTCTATTGATCCAAGGTTTATTTGGAAACAGAGATAACTGGTTCACCCAACGATTCGCCATTTGTTGTGGCCACAACCACCACCCTATTTAAACATGCTCTGGTAGCAAATTTGAATGGGTCCCCTAGAAGTTTGATCTTTCACTTCTCCGAATGATCTGTTTCTATCCCAAGGATTTAAACTATGTGCCGAGTCAAATCTTCAATTCCTAATGGCCAAGACCCCCTTTAATAAATATCTACTGCATGGTTCATTCATGACCCAACCTAGCCCTTCATTCATTTCCTGCATCGGACTTTTCAATCCCCATAAACCTTCATGGTGCTCTATTCTCACGCATATAACCAACCCCCACTCTCTTTTATGGTTGTATTTGGATTCAACCCACAAAATCCTTCTATCACATCTTTACTCCCATTATAACTCTTTATAATGGAAATGCTTCACAAAACATGCATAACATACCCTTTTTCATTTATCGCAATCAACATTGACATACAACGTGTACCATAAGGCAACAGACACGTAGGGATTATCAAGCGTAATATATATATATATATATTCGGGTCCGCTTTCCCCCAATCGCATATCATAGTCTACACTCGCACGTTGATATATATATATATATAATCTTGAGAGAGAGAGAGAGAGAGAGACAGAGAGAGAGAAGAGAGAGAGAAAAGAGAGAGAGAGAGCGATGCGATGTGGCAGACCCGCCGAACTATTAAATATAAAATATATATTTTCAGGTCTGGTCGAATGGCATATTGCAATCGGTGGATCTCGGGGTTTATATGTATAGCACATCGCAATATACCAGACCCGTCGGGGTTACTAAATATAACATATATATCATCAGGTCCGACCTAATTGCATATCACAATTGACAGAATTCGAGGATCATACATAAGGCGCGTTGTGATATGGCAGACCCGACAATTATTATTCATCTGGGTGTATAACATTTGAAGTCCGACCTTATGGTCAGCTGCATGTTTTCCCATGTATTCTCGTGTATTGCGATAATACGTTGTGATCGGGATTTTCAAAGGGAAATCTTATGTCGCGGACCTAAGGGTATTATGAACCATGACACATATATATTTTAGGTTCGGCCCATTGCAATTCGCAATTGGCAGAGCCCAAAGCTTAAATACATGGCATGATGCGATGCGATAGTGTTTCGTAGACCTGATAGGGTATGGGCTCCTTTCTATAATATTTCAAGTCTGGATTTCGGATCTAGTTATGTGTTATGCGACGATTTTTAATGTAAATCAAATTTACGCTTACAGGACTTATTCAATGCATGAATTAAAAACCAGGGGGCCAATTCTTTCACACTTGTTCATTTTGATGTTATAAACATTTAATCAAGGCAAGATTTGTGTTTTTAAAGCATTTTTATCATATTTGCATAAGTATAGTTGATGTTGGTTATCTCTGCAGGCAAGGACCGAGAGAAGGCATGCGAGGTCGAAGAACAGACACATAAGCATCAAGTATGGCTCTAGATAAAGGTCCATGAGCGGATCCGATGAGTTTATATATGCGGATATGTTTTCTTAAAGATTTGGCTTTAGGCGGTGGTGGTCATATTTCCATGTGTTACCTGTGTGTTCCAAAGGTTA
Organism: Pinus taeda; assembly: GCA_000404065.3. Classification (NCBI taxonomy): domain Eukaryota; kingdom Viridiplantae; phylum Streptophyta; class Pinopsida; order Pinales; family Pinaceae; genus Pinus; species Pinus taeda. The sequence continues at coordinate 2,088 of APFE031421483.1, read as the reverse complement.
TGCAGTCTCAAGCCTTATCATGAAGAAATGACACACATACCTCCTCCTTTCAGTCAGCATTTATTAATTTCCCTAGGAAATGAAATGCTCTAGTAGATGTGGCCTTTACGTGTCAGCGGTTACACCAACTCTTCTTGGATTGTATATTCTAATTTGTAAATTGAAAAGAGAAGGGAGGTGAAAGGTTAAGGGGGAGACCCAGGGTCAATGAGCTTCTACATATATATTACCTCCGGAGATGAGGGAAGGACTTTTTTTTGGGCAGAACAACCTTTGATTTATTATGAATAAAGCAAATTGTTTGGGTCTAAAAGGATCCTTTTGTTTCAGATCTATTATCTTCCTCTTTTATATGTTTGGAATCAGGGTGTTGTTGCTGGCATAAAGATAAATGTGTTTTGCTTTGTGCATATTGATAACATACAGTTCATGGCTATTTCTAGTTATTTGAATATAATTCAATAGCATGCTTAACTCATGAAAGGTTGCCAATTCGAAACTTTGTTAAACATCAGTTGCAAGTGTTATTTGTATGGAAATGAATTTGTATTCCTATATAAGTAATTGGATTGCGATTAGGATTTAATACAACCTTGTTCTAATGTGAACCAGTAATTGATTCATTTGGACTTGGAATCTATATATGATGTTTAACCTCTTTTGTTATGCTCCTGCAGGATAGATTAGGATAATTAGGACTAGCTTAAGTAGTGAGAAGTAGTGTAGAAAGGATTTGATACATATAGGTTAGCTGCTTCTTTTGTTGATTTAATTGAAGTCTTCCTCCGGGAAGCTATCTCTCAACACCTTCAACAATTTACGAGATCCTTTAAAACCCGTTGGAGCTAGCCACTCCAAACGAAAGCAGATCTAATCGAGGTTTGTGATCGAGTTAGTTCCCCTTGTTGGTATAGCGAAAATTCACCATGTCAACACCATGTTAGATCTCGTGAATGGCATTGTTGTTAGCTGGTTACCAAGCTAGGACAATCATCTTTAGTTGGCATTCAAATAAGTATAAGATGATTTTTTTTCAACTATGCATTTATTCCTAATAAATGGGACTCTGGCACCTAAAAGGGTTAAAATGAATCCCTGTTGAGGCTATAGACTCCTGCTGGCAGTAGTGGCCATGCCTATGGTATGGAACTTAAATTAATAATATGTTTTCTTAATTAAATTGTTTACTCAAAAAAGGATGTCCAACTAAGTTTACTGAAACATTGAATTCATGGGGTAAATTTTTACAAGTTCATGAACAATATTGGTATATCTATTTATTTGACAACATATAATAGGGACAAAATGGTTAGAATATACAATTTGAACATTTCAAATTATCTAATTATAATTCCTTCATTTTTAAACTAAGTTTTGTACCTTTACAACAAAGATAACTTCTTCTCCCTTGTGTGTCACCATTCTTGTAGTGAAAACACAACACCCCCATTTTATTTTATCGTAATAGACATGGGGACCCTTTTTGCATCCATTTAGGCTTTGAGTGTTTATTGCTTCAATTTAGCCTAGTCATCTTTTTCCTTAACGTGTGTTTCATCTTCCCTTATGGTTTGGAAATTTAGCCTTAGTTTTACTATTTATACTTTTAAGTTAATTAAAATATTCATTTTTCTAAAGTTTTTTTTTTCTAAGTAATATTGTTCTATTGACATGGTACAAAAAGAGGTTACAGAGAGGCATGACCTCAGAGTTTTTGAGCATCAATCATCATCAAAAGTTGAATTTGTTTGTTTTGGACTACCCCAACATAGGGGAAACCAGTCCATTAAACCATAAAGACTGCCCCAACATAGGGGAAACCAACCCATTAAACTAGAGAGAGGGGAGCAGGTAGCCCCCCTCTATGGGGTTCAGGGCAGCGCCCCGAGAAAAAAAAAAATTGGACCCTATATTAGGTTGGGCGACCTACCTATGGTTTTCGGTCCATGGTTTTGGACACTATGGTTTTCGGTCCATGGTATTGGATTCTTCAGCATGTATAAATATGTATTGTAACATTGAAAGGAATATAATGAAAAAATCAAGCTGGTAGTCTCGGTTTTGAGATCCAGTGGGAAATCTCTATGT
>APFE031421477.1:0-10878 GCA_000404065.3 Pinus taeda | reverse complement strand
TTTTTTTTCCAAGGAAAAAAAACGATAACCTTTTATTAAAGAAATTAATGAAAAGTTACACAAGCAGATGCATTGAAGCATTCCGTAAGCTGCCACATGGGCTCGAGTGCATTCGCACCCCTCGCAACGTTAGAAGACTAACGTGCACAAAGAATAAGAAAATAGAAGAGAGGAGAGAGAAAGAAAGGGCAAAAAAACTGAATTCCGGCTATGAGTAAAAACTCATGCTTCAAGTTTTTCTCCCCTTTTTCTTTTCAACCTTGCGCCACTCTCCTAGAGTGGGCTCGATCGAAGCAATGACTACACGTGTTTCTGCATTCTGTGGGCCTGTTTCTTTGTCTGAGTCTGAAGTATCTGAATGGTGATGCCGTTTGGTGCCTCCCATGCTTGGATCCACGCTTGTCATCTCTGCTTGCTGAGGAGCCTTTGACGGCGCTATGGGAGAGGATGCCACGGCTTCTCCTCCAATAGGGTCATTATCATTTGCAGGTGGAGGATTGTCTTCCTCCTCGTCTTCTGTTTCTTCTTCGGGATTCACTGTATTCTGCCATCCTCTTGGTTTTTTTTCTTGTTTCTTGTTCCTTCTGTTTTCCTTTTTGGCTTGAGGACAGTTGTTACGGAGATGACCTGTCTGTTGACATCCTCGGCATCTGAAGGCCGTGTTTTCGTAATCTAGTGGTTGTTTCCACTGGGAGTTGTTATGGATCAAGATGATGCTGTCAGGAAGCCCTTGACTGAGGTCAACTTCAACACAAATTCTGGCAAAAGTGTGAATGCATCTAGCAATTCTTTCGACATCTTGCTTGATGTATTTGCCTATTGCATTCCCCATTGCTTCAAATACATTAGGAAACCAAAAGTGAAGTGGGAGATTATGCAACCTTACCCAGACCGGCATTTTGGAGACCACCATAGAGGAAGGGTCAAATCCCGGAAACCAAGGGGTCGTAAATAGCCCTGTGTTGCCCCAGAACCATGGCCCCTCATGGAGGGCATGGTCTTTTTCCTCCACTGTGTCGAATTTTACAACAAAAAAACCTTTGTGCATAAAAGTATGTCACAATTTGGTGTCCATGTGGAATGGATCCAATGCCGCAAAGCATCTGTTTTTGGCCAAAAGCCATTGAATCTACAAATGACTGCCAAAGAAGAGAGATCATCATGAAAGTTTTTTACCTCCGGCAGATCGATTTTCAGAACTGGGTTCTGCTTACTTTGCTCCACTATATAAGGACCAGGCATATCTTGTGGTGGCACCGTCTTGTTGCTGGCTTCCCCTTTCCCTTTGACAGCGTCCTTGAATGAACCCGTGCCCCTTGAGCTAGATCCGAAACTTCCTCCTCTCAGCCTCGTACTTAGAAAAATTGTTGAATCTCTCACTATTCCATAATGTTGCGCTGAAAATTCTTCCTGTAGAGTGTGTCCTGCATAGATCAAGCTCAAATGACTTGCTGATATGCCTGATAACTCTTGAATATCGTCCTTTATATTTTTTATCAGCATCCCTATTTTTATTTGCATGCAAATTGTATTCCCTGACAGGGTTTTTATGAAAATTTGAATCGCTTTTGGACCGTCTGGTTCTGTCCCTCCAGGCGTTGTTTGCCCTTTCAAACGTTGGATGCTGCCCTTCGTTGGATCGGTGGGAGGCTGCGGATCTGTACCCTTGCACAGGATCTTCTTTTGTTTTTTGGTCAGAACGGTTAGATCCGGACCAGATCTGTTGACTTTGTGGACAGGGGAGAGCAGATCTGAACCATGCAGCCCCCCTTTCTTTCCTCCGATAGCGGATACGATGGGTATGCCTCCTAACTGCAAAGATCTAGCTATCTCTGCCTCCGCGTATCCACTTCCTCCGTCACCATTCCTCAAGTATTTATGCCCATAGAAAACCTGATACCTGTCTTGAAAAAACTTAAACGCACTCAGGGGGTGCAGATCCAGGTGAGGTTGCCCTATCAAAAGCGGATCTAAACATTGGCGGTCTATTTCATCCTGGCCGCGACCTGTTACAGTAAGGGCAAGAGTTTTACCGTGAAAATAACCCTTAATCAGTAAATGAGAAAAAGACCATGACCTGTGAGCCGTCCGTTCTTCATCCGAGGCTCGTTTTGATGCAGGGGATTTGTGTTCTTGATCTCTGCAATACCCGATCCAGCGCAGCGAATACAGTTCGATTGGACCGGCGTTCAACCTCCAGGGATTCTTTGTTAACTCTTCCTCTTCGCAGCGCACTGTGTCGGCGGCTCCCATGTAAACCCTAGCCATTCTTGCTCTCCTACTGATGAGTTATAGAGAAACCAAGACACCACCTATTCATTGCCACATTCATAAACAATAAATCACATACATGTCAAATTGACATAAAAATACATAAAAATCCAAAAAGATGTTTTTTTCTCATTTAAAAATAGCTTAGTTAGATGTTGTTTAATTCTTTGAATAAATAAATGGAATTACTTTCATGATTTTCATAGTGCTTTCTAAAAAAGTAGGATTAGCTGGTTAAGTAGGATTTACCTGGTTTACTTTACATTTCAGTCTTTCTCCTTTCTGCAATTAGAATACATCTATCTTTCTTTCCTTTCATCACATTTAGAGCTTCTTCTGGAATCCATAGAAGTTGGCTTGAACTCCTAGTGATCTTGTGCTCGCTGACCAAGTGACAACCTGCAGTAAGAACTAGTACTTGTGCATACAACACCGTCGCTTCGAAGTTTTTTACGAACTACCTGGTTGATAAGAGTAAAGAAGGTAGCCCAGGAGTTGCAGCATTATTGCTGCAATATTGGTGCTCACCATAAACTAGAAGAAATTTGTTCAAGAATTGGAGTTGGAGAGCATTAAGCCTCTGTCAACTAGATTCAAAAATGTAGAGCCCGTGGAAAATATTACTTTTGAAATAAGCGGATTAAATTGTATAGTAAGTTATTAACACAATATGAAGGTACAAGAGATATGGAGACCAAAACCTTTAGGGAAAATTTTATGGCAGTACATAATAATAATATATCAAAATTTAATTTAGTTTCCAGTAGTGGCCAAATTTGAACAATGGGACTATAAAAAGGATGACCTTAGTGCATATTAGGAGTGTTCAAGCATATGCAATAGAGAGTGGTACCAAAGTGCACAAGTTATGTAATAAAGCAAGTTGCACAAAAAATGCAATGAAGCAGAAGAAAATCTAGTGGGTTAGTAGAAAAAGTAATAATAGTAATAACAGTATTAGTAGTATCAGTAATAGCGCTAGTAGTAATAGAAATAGAGTAACGGTTTTAATGCCATGTAGTGATGGTAATGGTAGTCGTAGAGGTAATATTTTAAAATAATACTACTAGAAGTACTAGCATAATTATTAATAATAACAACAATTCTGGGAGGGATTTGAGAAAAAGTTGTATGGAGTAGATAATTGGTGTTTCGAAGAAAACTCAACACCACTATAAGCAAATATTTGCTTGTAACAAGTATGATTCTGGGCAACCCAATTTGAGTTCTCACATGAATTTCGACAGTTATAAAGGATTGGACATGAAGCGGGATATGCCTGGTAGTTCAAGGTCTCAAGTCTCATCCAAAGTAGAAGAAAATGTGAAGGATTATTTCCCAAGAATGAGAGAAGGGTTAAACAAGCTCAAGCTCGATTCTCAGAATGGTTCACATGGTCATTTTCCCTTGTATGAAAATTGTGTTGAACATCCTGCTAGTTCGGCTAAGAATATTTCATTCTCTGATAGCTTTGCAGTGATGAAATCCTCGTATGACCCACACAAATATTTCTGAGATTTGATGGTAGAAATGATAATGGAGAACAATATGCACCATTCAATAGATCTTCAGAAGTTGCTTCGTTGCTATCTGTCCCTGAACTCTGATGAATATCACAATACCATCATCAAGGTTTTTGATATCCAACTGCAAATTTCTTCCACTCATATAGGTAGGAAAACACTGTAAGAAATGGATCATAGGGGGTTACATGGCTTCTCACTGTGGTGCAAATTGTTTACTCTTGCCAATATCATTCTTTCACATTCGGGAGCTCATCATCAATAGTGGTGCAAATTGAAGGTATATATCAAATATTGCATGACTTCCCTATACCAAATGTGGTAAGGCATGTTTCAATTCATAACATGAAATCATATTGCCCTCATCCATATAGTATGTTCAGATATTTTTAAAGTGGCACTGGGTTAATCAATTCACAATGCTAGTGAAAATTTATGTAGGTGGGATTGTGAATATTATCATTGTTGATCTCTTGGGTTTGGAATTCAACCAAATGGAATTGCTCAAGGTCAACCATTGATTCTTATGAAGAATCAAATCCCAAGTGAAGCCTCTAATTGTCAAATTAGAGCTAAATTTTCCCAAGACTAGTCATTATGGCCTTCACAAAGATTGTATGCATGCTTTGAATTTTAAAGGAAATGCATTCATCAGAGTGTTTGTAGTCTCTGTGTCTCGAGGTTTCTTTACAAGGAAAAGTGTTCTTTGCATTAGGAGAAACCAAGAAAACTTGTGAAATTCCTTTCACCGAGCATTCTCTGGAGCATTTTTTTCTCTTGCCCTCTCTGAACAGTACTAGGGCATTGAGATTACACTATAGGAAAATATATAGCTTTTCCAATTCTAGGTTTGTTGTGGTTAAGTTTGGGAATAAGGCTTATGATTTTGGTAAATCTGTTTATGATTTTGGACTCTTGAGTTTCCTCTGTTGTCTCACCCTAGACATGTGGTTGCTCCTTAAGAGACCAATTCACCATGGAAATTTAAAATTGGCACTGTTGTTGGGTCTATATGAATACATTAGCAACAACAACTATCCTAGGCATTTCCCTCTTCACATATATTATGATATTCAAAGGATTTTGAGGCATGCGTAATTGATAGAAAGTAACAATATATCAACATTTTCACTGACAAGGAAAGTGAATGCACATGAGGACATCCACAAAAGTGCATGTGCCTTAATGGAGAATTATGATGCAACAAAAATGAAAAATTCAAGCACAAGAAGCTAAACGTAGTTTTCTCTACCATATGCTTACAAAAGTGAGTATGGATTCACTATATACAACCTCACATGTAAGAATTTCAATAGAATCAACACCAATAGAACTCAAAGAGGAAGAGATTGTCCATCAATTGCATGCAACAATAGATATGGATGGACTGAACAATTGTTTTTAAGAAGAAGCTTAGCTACATAGAGCACTCAAAATAATAAAATGACATATTCAAGCTAACACCCCCAAGGAGGGAAATCCAAGTGATTTTGATGTAGCTTGTAGATATCCTCTCTAATCTCCTAGGTTAAGTCTCATTTAGATAGTAGGAGCTAACCTAGAGTGTCTATTTTTCAGATGCACATGGAATGTGAACAGGCAAAATAGATAAAGCTTGAATGCATTTACTATTAACAATGATACAAATTTATAATACATGGGAGTGACCATTGGATTCCATATTCCAAGGTCTCTTGGACTCCCTTTGACTATTTATCTTCCACACCATAACCCTTAGAGGATTAGGTGTCCAACATTCCCCCCCTTAATCTGAATGGGTACGTATGAGTCCAAGAAGAGAGTTTTAATACAAAATGTGCAAAAATGCATGGCAACACTAGGTTGAATGTGTTCTCTTAAGTGTTGGTATAAGGGGGGTGCTTTAAGGATGACCACCAACACTAGAACGCTTAGTGAAATTCCTGAAACTCTTCCAATTCTGGCATGAAGCTGAGGTCTTTGCTAGAGGAAGTGTTCCTCATGTTATGAAGAGGGAAACATTCAACCTTGAAAGGGAGGTCTCAACCTGTGATGTTTCAAGGATGACCACCAACTCTGGAATGCTTAATGCAATTCCTGGAACTCTTCCAAAGTTGGCAAGAAACTAAATTCTTCTACTAGAGGAAGTGTTCATGTTGCTTTGAAGAAGCATCACCAACTGAAGGCATGCTCATAGGCATCTTTGTCTCTGGCTACAACTCTGAATCTGGTATGGAAGGTTATGACTCAGGCTTGCTTGATGTGGATTTGAAGCTTGTAGATGACCATCATTTCCCCCCTGTGAAATACAAGGTGATAAGATGGAGAAAACTCAACTGCAAGATTTTTCAATGCTCTAGAAAAAGTTCTGATATATGACTAAAATATCTTCATGGTTGTTGAAGCCCGTTGCCAAGGAGCAATCCATCCAAGATGAATCTTTGTTCTTGCAGGAAGTTTGTTTTTGAAGCATCTGTTTGAAGAATGAATGGTTTTATGACAGTGCTTGCATGGATGAAGATCAAAACAATGATCTTTCATATGGCCAACTTGGTCATAATGTTGTCATTTAACAACTTTTGAATGTGTATTTGAAGCATAATCTGTAACAGTTGAAGGTGAACTGTCATGAATAAATCCAATGCTCTGAAACTAGAAGGGCTTTGAGTAATATAGAATATGAAAGGAAACCTCCTTATCATATCCAAGACCTGTTTTGTGCTTGTTATGGACAAGCTCTTACCAAGGTCTGATGACTGACTTGGGAAGTGCAAGCTGGATTTCTGCATCTGCATGTACAACTGCTCCTAAGAGGGGCTCAATCATCTAATCAATTTTTGGTTGTTGATGGGAGTGTGTGTTAAACAAATAATTGTCCTAACAAAGACAAGTTTAGAATCATGACTACACTTTTGTAACTCCTCTTGTTGTAGTTCTTCCCGCTGCAGCTGAAATTCAAGCTCCAAAAATTCTACCTTTTCTTGTGTATTTTGCAAACATGTTTGAATGTCAACAAGAGTGGTTTTGTTGATTTCGACTATGCTATCAGCAGTGAACATGATTAGAGTTTTCAATAAATTTAATATTCTTTCAATCTTAGCCATTTTTCTTAACAACTAGAAAATAAAGATTGTGAGCTTCAATTGTATCACTATATACCAAAGTTTTCTCTAGCAATTATGTATTATCTTCTCTACAAACAATATGAAGCCTTGATGGCAAGCTTTGGAGAAACTATTAGGAACAACTTTTTCTATGGTGGCAACTCATAAGCAGAGGATTCATATATATAAAATCAACCCATCAAAACAACAAAACTAAGGGTTTTATGCCATTATCCTGCTTGTGGGGCATCAATGCTTTGAGTCCTTAAGTTACAATATCACACCATTTTCCATTATATAAAGGGATGACAAGCATACCCCATTTTACTCCAACCATAATCATGGATATCCAACATCCTGCAGTTCAAGAAATAACATTAACAATGACCATTGTTTTCACTATTGTTCTTGTCTTAAGATGGAGGTGCCCCTTGTTTCTTTATCAGACTTTTGTCCTTTTCATACAAAACCCCGAGACGGAATCCAAACCTAGCCATCAATAGATCTATGACATCTTCATCAGCTATATATAGTATGCCCCAACACCTTAGTAATTTTGAGACAGAATTGACCTCCAGAGTTTGGATACGGTTTGGCACTATTATCTCAAAATATTGTTATTTTTCTTTATCCGTGACAAGATGATGAGGCATAGAAAAGGGTTTGCAAAGAGTGGGAAACTTGTTGATTAAGTGGCCAATCAAACTCACAACATAACTTCACACTATAAATGATCAAAACAATGAGGAACAACTGCACTATGAGCTGAAAAATGGAGAATACCAAAAATTTTAATTTAGAGTACCTCATTAATGGCTATGGATACAAACAGAATCATCAAACTAATTTAAATTGTTGGCTCCTTTTCCACCCAGTCTCCCTTCACTAAGCTCGTTGATCCTTTCAACACTTTGCCACCTGATTCAGTGGAAGGATTTCCAACCTCCAGCAAAGTATGTCAAATTCACGTCGGCTTCACCACGAATCGTATAATCACATGTATAATATTCAATTATAAGTTCTTGTATAGGAAAATGTGATCTCCTAGCATTTAAGGAAAATTACTTGTAATTAGTTGCATCTTCGCATTTAAGGAAAATTACTGGTAATTAGCTACTTTTTTTTTTCAGCTAAAGGAAGCTCGCAGTCAAATAAACTTCTTTCACCGAACCATTGTGGTACCACATTCATTGGACTATTGTAATTAGCTGCTTATCCAAGGTATCAAACTTCATGAAGTGTATGACCAAACTCCATGAAGCGTATGACCAAAATTTAGCATGGGATGAAATAGCTGATCTGCATCTGGCCAGATTTTCATTTTAAATCGGTATGCATGGATCTTGCAGTGGAAGCTAAATACAATGATTTTCCTCTAATGTTTTATCCATTCATGTGTCAAGAAACAGAGTTAGATGCCCATAGCCTGCAAAAATTATTATAAAAGTGAAGAGTTCGCAAATGATGCTGATTTGAAAACATTATTTCTGGAACCCAAATGTAAAAGCCTCCATCATAGGGTCCAAGCAAGGATCACAAAAGTGATTCTGAGCATTTATTCTTCTCCAAATGTGGATATTACATGTAGAATGAGCATTTGAACGTGCTAGAGAAGTCCAGTCGTAGCAAAAGAAGTAACTTTTGGTCCTAGCGTGGCTGACAAAATTGAATGTTATAGCGAGAAAATATACTAGTGACACTAGTACACAAAAAGGATATAATGATTCCTTCAAGGGGCAGTGGTGATAGCGTGTAGAAATAATAGTAATGGCATTTCTGACACATGGGAAGGTAGAATTGACATTTATAGAGTCCACAAAATAAGTGGCTCAAATTAGATTAGGGCCAAAATTCTCCTACAGCTCTGATACCATGTCAAATGCACATGGAATGTGGATAGCCAAAATAGTTAAAGCTTGAATGCATTTACTATTAACAATGATACACATTTATAATACAAGGGAGTGACCATTGGATTCCATATTCCAAGGTGTCTTGGGCTCCCTTTGACTGTTTATCTTCCACACCATAACCCTTATAGGATTAGGTGTCCAACAAGATTACCTAAAAAGGGAAAGTCAATTGATAGAAATGGCCACTAACTAAAGAAATTAAGAAGAACCCTTAACAATTACACCAAGGAGGGGTATATTGAAGCAATACCCTGAACTACACCTACATGATAGATTGAGGAGTTGCATGTTTGCAACAGATGAATCATCATAATATAAGGGTTTAGAATCTCTCTATCCTATCCCAATCAACCCAAATCAAGCTAGGTCCCCAGACCTTGAATCCATAAAGGGTCATGGCTCTAACGATCATGTCCAAAGAGGTGCATCTTGAAAGATATGTCCTATATAACTATATATTTAGCCAAGAAAACCATATTCCTTATTAAGTTGTGTTTATGGGAAAACTAGTAGTCCTAAAGAATGTCAGCCCTCTAGGTTTGGTAGCTACCCTAGAAACAACAGTTTAAAGCAATTCAATGATTTCTTCTATGTGTAATAGATAAGATAAAGATAATGGAACCAACTTGGAACTTCCGCTTAATCCTTTGCTTGATCTCTCTCTCCTTTGACAAATCCTGCAAATCCTCCCTGTACTTAACATGCTGGAGAGTACCTAAATAAGTATAGCAACAAAGAACCGTCAAAGAATTGTGATCTATTACAACATAAACATTATAGGATCAGATATATAATGAACAAATGATAGCATTAACAAATGATAACATTCACAATTGCACAATCATATGGAAGAAAACTTGAAGAGCTTTATTAATAGAAAGGAGAATTACAACCTAGTTGTCTGATCCAACATCATCCTCCCAGCTTCAATCCTTCTTCACCTCATGAAATAGCAAGATCATACCAACAAGAACACAATACTCTTTCCTCAATTACAAACTATCATCACTTCCTTGCAATTTACAATATTCCAGTCCCTAGATCTCTTGGATGAGGGATCCATTTATATGTTTTCAAGGCTGTGAGTCATCCATGGGGTTTGATTAGTGTCATTCCATTTGTTACAATGGGTTCCACAAGAGAAGGGATTGGATATTTTATTAGATCCCTTATTCATCCTTGGGCGAATTCAGAGAGGCAAGTGGCATAAGAGAAGTTTCTAGAAGATTCCATGAGCAATCAACTAACAAATGTCCCCGACATTTATCCATCCTCGCTCATCGCACCCTATAGAAGGCCTAAACAGTATGCATCATACCCTAGAAGTGTACCACTCAGTATGCATCACACTTTTCCAGTGGAGCAGTCAATATGGTTCAATTTAGGCAATTTCTAGATGGCTTCTCAGATGGAACTTTTGGTGAATGATGTATTCATATGACTATGTTCCTTTATGGTATGAAACAACTCTTTTAGGGTTTGATGAGCCCTAATACATTGACATATAAGTTTGGGGTTGATGTGCCCAAATATGTCTATAACAGTTGCCCCCTAAAGCATGAGGTCGTAAATATTCATGTCAGGTGAAATGCTTTATCATGAGGATCCGAAATTTCGAACTAGAAGGTGACCTACATAAGTTACAATACAATACATCATCATAATATGATCTTCATGATCCAACTGATGGAGGCATTCCCATGCTCATCTTTATAAATTTCATTTCATGTACATAGATCAAATAGTCGTCTACAAATACAGACTCGTGATTCTACAAATATAGAGTCGCAATCCATGATTAGGATGATCATCTGTGTAGCCTTTGAACATTTGATGTTTTTATATCCCTAAATATATCGCAACCCAGATGGTTGGAACTAGATCCAGGGTCTTCAAACTCGTTCAATCTTCACTCGATGTACAAGTCAATCCATGTGAAGAGATGTTCTGAAGTCGAACATGGAAAGACATCGCCTGATTACCATCCAATGATGTAAGTTGTTAATAGACGCGAGAGGAATCATCGATAATGATAATGATCCTAAAGGTACTACAGTACAATTCATGTGGTGTGAATACATGATCCGA
>APFE031421467.1:36709-51726 GCA_000404065.3 Pinus taeda | reverse complement strand
TCCCCTTTCTCGTCCTCCCTCTCCCACTCCCTTTCCCTCTTCCCCACTCCCTCCCCTTTATCTCTCCCCTTTCTCCCTTTCCCTCTCCCCCATTGCCTCCTTCATTAGTTTCCCACTACCCAACCCACTCCATCCGTCCCTCTTACACTCCCACTGCCTACGACCCTTATACGCTTCATCTCTTCCCACCACTATTTCCCTCCCTCACTCCCTTTCCCGCATCAAATCTTTCATAATATCTACAACACATTATACTATTATAAATAATGTTAAAAATATATATATATATTATTACATTAAATAAAGTTCACTTATAAGACTATTTTGTAAAATAAATGAATATAGTTTTACTATATATTTGATTTTATATTATAATTATTATTTAGTTAGATTTTTTTCTAAATAATATTAAAATATTTGTATAAATAATAACCCAATATTAATAACAATATATCCTAATGGTTTTCAAATTCTAAATATTAAAAAACAAAATATACAATATAATGAAAATATCATGTAATAGTATACTCAATAATGAATAAAATAATTGATTTAATAAAATATCTATAATATATAAAACAATAAAACACATTAAAATTATAAGAGATAAATGATAATATATTTAAAAAAAATTATCATTGTCTTTGTAATATTAAAAACACCATTTTTAAAATATCGTCCCTAATATATCATCATGAATTTAATTTTTTTATATAAAATATGCCAATCTGTATTTTGTAAAGCATTTAAAATGTCCTTTAAATCCCGACCGGAGAAGAGTTTGTCAAAAAAAAGAAATGTCGGGTTTACAACCTCCCATTTATACTCTCTAGATTATTTCTTTATCCTAAATGGTTTCTATGAAATGTATTTCAGTCTATTTTAACAATGTGCTATTATATTGCAAGGTGAACGGAGAAGTACATCTTTTCCTGGCCATGGCTTTGATGCCCTTACAAACTGAACTCAAGAAGAGTTTATGACAAAAACAAGAGGAGAGTTTATGACAAAAACAAGAGGTTCCTAAATTTACAGCGTCCCATTGATACACTGAAGGACATAAGTTTACAATGTCCCGTTTATACAGAAGGAGGTAAGTTGCTCATATTCATGGACGTAGCTAGTCTCAGATCTGTACAGCAAACCTGAAGAAAAAATATAAATGAAAACATATAACATAGAAGGAGATTGGTACAGATAACCCTGACACTCTAAACTGCATGTTCCTAACATAGAAAGAGAAATTTCAGTGGTTTTAAGCTGGACATAGCGTTCAAAAGAAATAGTAACGCAAAGCAACGATCAACACATAATTCTAGGAATAAAATAAACACATAGAAGTAGCAACACAAAACAACAGTAACCACAGAAAAATTGAGGAATAAAAGTAATATAGAAAGGTGAGAAACACAGGCGAACACACTGAAAATATGATATGGTACACATAAGCATTATATTTGTTATTGTTATTATAGAAAAGCTAAAGTATGAATAGGAATTGCATATCTATTTACATCTTATGATTGATAGAGGGTCGGGCCAACTCTGTTTGTCACAATTCTCCAAGGATGAAAGTATGCTACCACTGCTACGTGGGTAGACAAAAAAATTTAATAACAAAACAAAAATCAATTAACATTATACGAAACTTTCGAAACAAAATACCAAAAAACACAAAACATATAGCCTAACAACACATCTGAGTGGAGAAAAGTTTAGCATAACAAGAATGAAATCATACCAGATTCTTCCATGGAAGAAAAGCTTTGTCTCCATGCATCCAAAGCTTTTGGATAGCCTCTGAGCAACATAAACCATAGAGCAACAGTAAACATCAGCTATATAAAAATGTAGAAATATATACCGAGATCGGCCATCCACACCACCAACCTAGATACACAAATTCCACTCAGGGGACGAACAGATTTAAACACATATGTAGAAAAATATTGGTAAATAAAAGGATTTTCCTTGTAATTATTTATGATATTCTTGAGATTAATATGACGCCACAAACTCTCTTTTGATATTTACCTCAACAACTTTAAATTCCTTACTATAATAATAATTCATGGCCAGCGAAAAAATAGTATTATAAATGTTCATATGTTTTTAAATGTGCACTACATAAACTTAATCATTAGTAGAGGATCAACGAAATCGCCTTGTAAGAATTTTTTTCTTTTTTACTTAAGCCAAAAAAAAATTAAAGAATAAATAAGTTCAAGATATTTTCTTATGTTGTTACACACGACAAAACTATTTCAAAAATTCTACAAACAAACTAATTACAACATGTCTCTACAGAATTGAAGGCATTGATATTGAGAAAAAAAATTGTTCACCTAACTAGTTAAGCTAGGATCGTTTGACACACTTTTCATATTATTTTTTCTGTTGATATTCATATGACACCGAAAAATGGTATTAGATATCCACCTCAACAACTTCTAATTCCTTACTATAGTAATAAATCATAGAAAGTGGAAAATAAACTTTATTATAAATGTTAAATAAACTACATAAACTGATTGTTCACTAGATGACCAACCAAATCCACTTGTAATATTGTTATTTTCTGTTTCTTAAATAAAAACAAAATCAGGGAATCAATAACTTTCAAATACTTGCTTCAGCTACTAAACAAGATAGAAATATTTCAAAAATTCTACAAACAAACCAAGTAGAACATGTCTCTAGAGAATATAAGGCACTCTACTCAAGAAATCAATTCTTCACCTAACTACTTGAGCTAAGATCATTTGACCGAATCTTAATATTTTTTTTCAACCAAAAAATTATGGGACCACCCAATAGAGCTCATTTATTCAACTTTATTTCACAATTTTCACATAGTATAGCATGTATCCAGAGACATGAAACCACCATGGTCAGAAACACAATATGAGTCTCTGTCGCTTGAAGTATACTCCCACACCCAATTTCCGTATTCTTACAAAGCTTTTGATACATACTTCCCTTATAATAAATAGATTTTAACATTTAGTAACGAAATGATGGTATCACATTTGGTCACAATTTTTTGGTTCGTAATACTACCTAAGTGAACTGATAAAAATATTTATAATTGTGTTAAATTCATTTTTATAGCCTATCAATCTTTTCATTTAATCTAATTCATCATCCAAATTTTTTTAAGAGCGTCTCAATTTTTTTAAAACCTAGAACAATGAAATATGAGGAATAGGCATAGTGCACACAAAAAAATTCATAGATTGTTCATTTCCAAGCCAAATTACAGGCTAGATAAATATTGCCCAAGGAATCCAACAAATTCCAAATAAGGAGAATATCGTTCAAAAAATATCTCAACAAAACACCAACAACCAACAACTAAATCATACCTATTTACTAATGTAAGCATCATTCCAAATCTACAATTTAATGATTACATCTATATCATGACAAAGATTATAACAAAATTGATAATTTAAAATTAACATGTCAGATCTGTATGACTAGTCCTCCTCAAAATTTATACCCACTCTGAAGTCTCTTAGATAATGACCTTTCCATGACCACAATTTTCTAGCTTCTCATTCAACTCATTTAAGACATAATCGCCTCTAACAATATTCGATGAACTTCATATAATTGACGCTTCTAAATCTACGAAAGGACAATCTCGATATTGGATTGTATCTAGTAGTCAATTATCCAATTGACCTTTCTACCCAAATGGATCTCATTACAATACCTGTAATTGATTCTCTTGAACCCTGAAGGGCAACAATAACCACCAATATATAATGAATTCATACAATTAACTTAGTGATGTGTTTTAAGGACACCAAAGAATGTCAAGAACCACTAATTTAATTATATTCCTGTATTCATCAATTTATTTTGAAATTTTTAGGAAAAAGAAACAACCTAACAAACAAGACAAAGAAAAACCCATAACAACAAATATAATCACATTCCATAACTAAAGATAATGAATAAACGATCAATGATAACGATAAACATAATATATCTATATATATATATATAATATTATATATATATATATAGCATCTATATAAATATTGCAAAAAGCCAACCTCCAAAAAGCTTGAAAGCATATAAGAATAATCTTAACAATGTAAATGTTAATGATTTTCATATTCGTTTTGAAAAGTGTTGATGTCACATCAACCCCTTTCTTTAAAGGACTTATTTTTGACATTTTTAATTTTCTAATGTATTAAGTCTGGACTTTTTTTTTTTAAATGTTGATTATTTAACCATTTTTTAAATTATCTTATTCATCTTCATGTTTTTCATCCTTAGATATTTGGTTTTTAAGGCTTTTCGATTTTTTGTTTTGTTTTCCTTTGCACTATTTTTTTTATAATGAAAATTTTAATTTTTTTGCAAAGTGTATATATAATCATTATATATATATATATATATATATATTTATATATTATATATATATATATTAATATATATAATATATATTAGATATATATTTAAGATTATTGATTTTTTTTATATTTATATATCGATAATTAATATTTCAATACACAACAAATAATTGTCACCACAAAATAATAATTTAAAAAACTCCATAGAAAATACACATTTTCCATATAGATATAATTAAAAAAGACATGTATTTTAGGACATTTTCGTTAAAAACCCACATTAAAAAAAATGAAATAAAATTGTTGAATATTTGAATAAAAAAAAGAGGGGAAATAACCAATTTTATGAATTTTGTATTAAAAGATGATATTTGAAATAAAAAAAATTCAAAAAAATATATTTTTAAGAAAAATTAAACGTAGAATTAGAAGACAATAAAACCCTGAAAATAAAATAATTAAAAAATTTATAAATAAAAGAAACCATGTCAATGTGAAAAAAATTAAATTATATATAAAAGAAAAAATCACTAATAAATATAAATATATATATATATATTATATAATATATATAATATATAAATATATATATATATATATATATATTAATATAATTTAGATATATATATAATATATAATATTATATATATATATTATATATATATAAAAAAAAAAAATCATTTTTTCGGCTTCTTGACGGGCTCAACTCGATTCCGAGAATCAAGTGAGGGGCTCATTTGATGTTATGAATCAGATGGAGCCCTGGCTAGTGGCTGAAGGCGCCACAACCCAGTGCTAGCGGAGCAGTGATGGAGCCCTCCCTAGGGGCTCAACAAGGCATGGCCTTGTGTAGGCAAAGCTACATGCACCTTTGCTAGTCGAGGGCTGTGGGCCCATTGGCAGGCTTAATCCAATTTTGAGAATCAGATTGATCCTGCCCAAGGGCCCAGAGAGGAATTTTTATTTTTATTTTTTTATAATAATCATAATTCATTTTATAACATTTTTTTCTTTTATGGTTTTTTCTTTAAATTTTTAATAAAAATATATAGACTTGTAGTTGACATAAATTGGTTAAAAGAATTTCCACCACCCAAGTGCCTCCGATGCGACTAAATCTAAAATCCAACTACATTAGGTTTCATAGACAATATTTTATTACATTTCTAGAAGAAGTTATGAAATTTATTTCCTAGTTAAGTAAAATGGACAAAAATCCTACTCTAATAATAGATAGAAAAAATTTATGGAAGACACAAAAGGAAAAAAAGCATCCAAATGATTACAACAATTAGACAACTCCGCATAATGAGAATATAGGTGGAGATACAAGCAAACCATAATAAGTGATTCATGTGAGAAAATATTTTGAATGGAAAAGGAAAAGGATCAATAAACCAAATTGAATAGTGGCAATGAAAACTATTGACCTCTTAAAATAAGTAGAAAATGAAAATGGATAGAATATGAACCAAATTCGATATCATGTGCATTAATAAGATGATTATGCTTCTCTTGAACATCATTGCTACTACTATTTTTGAAAATGGTGCCAACCTCATTAAATGTAGGTTTTGTACGATTTTTTAGGTTATAGTCTTTCCCTTACTTATAGGAGTTGTCCTTACTTCTCAATAAAGATCAAACTCTAAATATGGAGGAATTTCATCCTCATCTAAAATAATTTCGTTGTTATCATCAATTATTTCTAACACTCAAGTTCAGGTTACTGAGAAAATTTTGCATACCACCACATAGAAAAATAACAAGGGGGAGAGTCAATTGCTTTAGAATAAAACTTTAAATGTCCTATCCTAAGGTTTCTTATCCCAATGACGATGAACATTTGCTAATATAGCAAAACTCCTTCCTTATCTTGAGCTTTAGCATTTACATAAGAGCTCTTAACATCAACTATAATAGTCTCACAAGTCAACAACTTCACAAAGACCTACATATTACTTGGGATATGAAGGACAAGGAGAAGGGTACATTCTTCCAAATATTATAATCAACTATGCTTCTATCATCTTCAAGATCATGCCTAGTGAAGATCAACCTTTGATGATTTGGAGCAATTCCTTGTCTTAAGTTTTAGCTTTTGCATTATTGACAATCTCTGAGCTATCAACTTCCTAAGTAATTTTCATGTGGGTTAGAATTTTGATATCTGCATTCCACCTTCATAATTAATTTTCATCCTGGGTAGAGTTTTTATATCTTCATGATTTTTTTTAGTCATGGTAATGTGAAATATATCATGAGGTAAGTGTTGTAATGTTCATCTTAGTTTACTAGCCATTTTGTTTATATGTCTATACTAATTCCTACCAAGATCAAAGAACTTGCCTTTCATTGTAAAGATTAGGACACACATATTTTCACTTTGCTCTTTTAAAACTTCTTAAAAACCGTTTTGCAAATTTGTCAGGATGCTACACTACATACATATTCCTTTGCAATTTAGAAAGAAAAAATGATATTAATATCCAATAAATTTATATAACTATTACATAAGATTAAAAATAAATAAAATAATATGATATGTTAGACAAACTCTCGAGTGCTTTGAACACCCTGTTTCAAACACCCTAAAAAATAAATAAAATATTAAAATGAAAATTAAATCCACACCAAATTCTAAATGTCAAATCCATAATAATGTGACTAACGAAATGGAATAAATAAAAAATGGTAAAAGCATGAATTGAAGCCTTGTTGGAAATATGTGTGTTGGAAAGATGTTTGTTTGAAAGGGAAAAAAGCAAGCATTAATGGATAGAACCACCAAAAAACAGAAACAAACAGAAGAATCCATCGAACATAGACAAAAAATAGCATCCGCCGAAATTTTCAAAGAGTCGTGGATTCGATTGAAATTTGAAAAAGCATGGACTCTCGATTGAAGAGAGAGCATGGAATCCCGGAGGAAGTAGCGGTGGTAAAACTCTTGTAGACATTGAAGGGAAGTGCGAAATCCCTATATTAAGTCTCATCATTTTTCCAACATCCTCATTTCCCTTTGTCCATATTGATTGTGATTCTTCTTGTGTGTTTGGCTATATGTGTGGTTATAGTTTGGGTATGTCTGTGTTGAGTCTGTGTTTGAGTCAGTCATGGTTGTGTGGGATAGAGGAGGAGGTTGACAAGAGAAGGGAAGAGGAGGAAAGATGAGTTGTTTACAGATTTTTTGTTCTCAAAGAAATCGATTATCTATAAAAAATGGTGTGGATGAGATCATATTTAACTTCAGTGTTTCTGTTCATCTCTGCCTTGTTGTAAGAATTAATTCCATTTCATAACTTTGTATTTTTGTTTGGTGTAGTGTAAATTATTGTAGTGCAAGGCACCAACTCCTTTCCCTCACACACCATCATTTGGTCCAGCTTTTAATAAATAAAGGCTTTGCCCTGCACAATCCACCTCCCATCAATAACCCTCCTCAGCAAGCTGAGGAAAATCCCTAGCAAGTTGAGGAAAATCCTCAGCAAGTCCAAGAATATTCCCAGTAATCTAAGGAAAACTCCCAACAAGCTGCCGAAAATCAGCAACCAGTAATGGAAACACCCCAATTGAGCACTGAAATCTACAACAGACCCTGCCTCTTAATGAAGTTGAACCATCCACTCCCATGGTCCATATCCCCACCAATGATTGGGATGACAATACCCCCATCATTATTCTTAAGAGGAAGAAGCAATAGAAAGTTGCAACCCCACTAAAAAGAAGAACCAGGGCCTTAGTTAAGGAAGCCAACATTTCTGATAATCCCCCTACCCTGAGGAAAAGTGCTCGTAAGAGAAAAACTATTGTTTTTCCTGCTACCTTACCATGGCGACAAACAAGGTCATCTGCAACAACTGAGGACATTATACCAAATTCCCCACCTATAATTTTAAAATCCCGTATTCTGCCCAACCCTGAACCTTCAACTTCCTCACCCTCGGGTCCTGAAATGCAGAGCGTTCACGATTTTGTCACATCATTTTTCTCAAAAGAGGCAGTTGCTCCATAAGAACCAGCTGCTGATACATCTAAAGTAGACACCTAAGACAATATAGGGTATGTGGCTGATACACAACAACCAGCCACTGACCCAACAGGTGATACACAAGAACCACCTGTTGCAGAACAAAAGGAAGACGACCTAGATGTGGCTCATACATAAGAACCAGCCACTGACCCAACAGGTGATACACAAGAACCACTTGTTATGGATGCAAATGATGAAGTTAATGCCTAACAACAATTCTCTCCTCCACTGGAACCTGCAACTACAGAAGCCCCGGTTACTTTAGACTCCTTGCAGGAAGAAAACAAGTTTTTGAAATATGAAATTAAGGCTTATTAGCAAGGATTAATAATGGCCAGGGAAGCCTATGAAAAGGAACTTAATTTGTACATGTTAGCTCAGGTAGCATCTGCAGCTAAAAAGAGTGCAAAAAAGGATCAATACAATGAATACATGTGCAGTGAATGTGGTGATCTCTATACTCGAGCAGGTTATAAGATAGTTGAAGTTCCGTTGTCTAGAGCCAGTCCAGTACCTCCTCCTGTTATAATAAAAAAGGAATACCCTGTTGTTACACAAGAACCAGTAGGATCTTCAAGAATTTTAGAAAAAGAAACAAAACCACCTCGACCTGCCCAAGTTGTTACAGAACAGAAAACAGTACCAAAGTCTTTTACAACTAAGGATACACAGACTAAACCTCCCCATGTCAGCAATGCTTATACACAGACTGAATGTCCCCGTGTCAGCAATTCTTACACACAAACTTCCAGTTTTCAAAAGGTAAGTAACACATGGAAGATAGAGTATGAGCTCTCACAAGGAAAGGCATTTCAGAAACAGAAGTCATTATGGCTCAACTATGCATACAGGAATTGGGAAGTGCTTGAACAGTCTCATGCACAACATAAGGAGAATAAGAAATTAAAAACCAGACTATCCCTCATCTTTGACTTGGTCCAGCAGTTACTTTCTACAAGGAGACCCTCTTTTAATTATTTTGTATTTTTGAGAGAATGCTTAGCGTTCCTCCAAATAAAAGCAATCAAGGATGGAAGACCCCACCAGGTATCTACACCACAGCAATTTATTGAGACCTTCGTGGAAGCACTAAATAGTGACCAGAACTTGCTGTGTGAACTCTATCTTCACAATGAGGCTATTCCTGAAGATAGAAATCTTAGTTTACTTCCTCTTGTTGGTGATATCCAAATAAGAGCCTTTATTGCCTTCTTGGCCAATCAACTTACTTTGCAGAATGCTTTTATGTCAGTAGCACAAAAAGAGGAGAAATGTCTTCTCTGGATCCGTGCTAAGCCACAAAATGCAGTTGTCTTCATTGCATAACATCAATGAATTCTACAAGAGCCAGGGATGACTGACGATAGCAGGAAATTATAGGAAGCAGTCTTGGAAGATTGCCATTATTATGTGAAAACTAAAGGAGCTCTGGCTATAAAAGAAAATAATCTATTTTGGGAATACTTTCCTAAAGAGAGACGGGAATATCACCCTTATATCCTCTCAATCTTCAGGCGGCAATCTCAAGCATACCTAATTATGTTAAATGCATTAGACAGTGTGTTGAACGATGGATTGGTTACCAATTTCACTTCCCTCTCCTATGGCTACCTAGACAGCAATATAAGGCTCAATTTAAATTAACCAAAAAGGAGGAGTTGACAGCGTGGTAGAAACTTCAGAGTGTCTATGGGTTTAGAGACATGGTTGACATCACCTTCCATACTTCCTGCATAAGCAATTTGCACAGTTCATCCCAGTATATCGACTCAGATTCAGACTAGATGTTGCATGCGGACATGCAACCTTTTCAGTTGGAGGGGATGTTAGGACCCCATATTATCTATTTTTGACCTTATATTTTGTCATAATATTACCCTTTTCAACCTATAGTTGAAAGCCTTTGTTAGTGGTTTGACTCAACCATTCTAAAGGTATACAGTAACTCTTCTCATTTCTATATGTTTAATTATTCAACACATAATCATGCTATCTTTATATTTGATCTTTGAAGTTGACTAAGTTGCTGAACAATTGTTGAAACTGCCTAAAGCTGGTAGGACTATATTTTGCAGTTGCTGAAACAGCAGAAACAGCACGAACCTCGAAGCTGAAACAACAAGGACAACATGCGAATCTCAAGGAGACACTTGAGATTTGCGTACCAGAGTTGCAAAAACAAAGGAATCCAATCGATTATTTGAATAAACTGTTACATTGGTCGTAACGTTCATGATCCACATTACTGTAACAACATTCTGTTAACGAGAACTGATTTCCCTATTTTTGTACAAAGGGTCGAACTAGAATTTATACTGAAAATATTTTGTAATAGATGTCTCCTCTATAACGAGGAGACATCTACATTAGAGAGGGGATCGACATAGGATGAAAAAGCTGTAACACAGGGATTGTAGCGGAAGGACAAGACTAATTCTTTCTTGTAATATGGTATATTGACGGATGAATAAAATTTTGTTCTGAGTATTTTAACTTAGTTTATGTGTCCTGGGGAATCTTGTGAGAAGGAAAGGGCCCACCTTCATCACAAGATTCACCCATCTTCTTTTTGTTGTGTGTTGTGTGTGAATTCTATTTATACCTTATTCACAAGTATTGCTTCTCATGATATCTTACTTTTGCTAAGACTCTGTTTTTATTTTAATTGATTGATAATGTACATGAGTGCCTCACTGGTGATTAGGATTTACAGAGTGTATTGGTGAACTGGATAATAGAGGCAGGTGCTGAATGTTCCTACTCTGGGGGATAGGGTTCTGATCCTTTGTTACAGGATAGCCATTGTTTCCTTTTGTAGATTTACTCTCTTTAATCAATTATCTATTCTTATTCAATTCCCGCAACAGACTATAACTGTTGTAACACAAAGTAGAGGTTTAACAAAGTGTGAATTATTTATACTACAACTTTTTAATGCTATTAAAATTGAGTACATACAATACGTAGTCACCTTTGAAATAATCAGACTTTCCCTGGTTGACAATTTATGTGGCACTCGATTGTTTAAATTAATAAGAAATTAAAGTGACCAACACTAAGCATTTTATAACATTTCAAAAGGAGTTTTATAACTTTCATTGAAGTGTTTATTAAAATCATTTACTAAATTGTTATAAATCCCAAATCCTAAACCCTAAACCCTAAATACCAAACCCTAAACCCTAAACCCTAAGAATTTTATAACATTTTAAAAAGTGTTTTATTTAAGTTTTTATTAAAAGAATTTATTAAAGTGCTATAAACACTAAAACCTAAACCCTAAACCCTAAGCATTTTATAACATTTTAACAAGCATTTTTTAACTTTTTTAAAGTGCTTATTAAAAGCATCAACTAAAGTGTTATCAATGCTAAACCCTAATCATTTTATAATATTTTAAACACCAAACCATACATCCTAAACCCTAAATCCTACACTATAAACTGTAAACCATAAACCCTCAATCCTAAACCATAAAACCTAAACTAAAATCATTTTATAACATTTTAAAAATACTTTTGTAACTTATATTTAAGTGTTTATTAAATTTTTTTAATAAAGCATTATAAGTCTTAAACCCTAATTACCCAAGAGTATACCCTAAACACTAAACCCTAGGAATTTTATGACATTTTAAAAAGTATTTTGTATCTATTTAAGTGTTTACTAAAAGAATTTACGTAAGTGTTACAAACATGAAACCCTCAACCCTAAATCCTAAATCCTAAACCCCAAACCCTAAACCCTAAACCCTGAACTCTAAGTATTTTATAACATCTTATTTTTTATTTGTAACACTTATTTAAGTGTTTATTGAAAGCAATTACTAAAGTGTTATAAACCCTAAATCTTAAAAGCTAAACTCTAAACCCTAGATGCCAAACCCTAAACCCTAAGAATTTTTATAACATTTTAAACGATGTTTTGCAACTTTTATTAAGTGATTATTAGAATCATTTACTAAAGTGTTATAAACCCTAAACTGTAAACCATAAACTCTAAAATCCAATCCCCAAACCCCAAGCCCTAAACATTTTATCACATTCTAAAAAGTGTTTTCTAACATTTATTTAGGTGGTTATTAAAAGAATTTACTAAAGTGTTATAAACATTAAATTCTAAACCTGAAACCATAAAACATAAATGCGAAGAATTTAATAATATTATTCAAATCATTTTGTAGCTTTTATTTAAGTTTTTAATAAAATAATTTTAAAAAGCGTTATAAACCACAAACCCTAATCTCTAAACTCTACACCCCAAATCCTAAAATCTAAACCTGAAATACTAAGCATTTTATAACATTTTAAAAAGTGTTCTGTAGCTTTTATTTAAGTCCTTATTAAAATAATTTACTAAAGTGTTAGAAGCCCTAAACACTAAACACAAAACCCCAAACCCTATAGCCTATTTTTTAAAGCCTAAATCTTAAACCCTAAAAGAATTTACTAAGGTATTATAAACTCTAAACCCTAAACTCTAAAGCCTAAAACCATTTATTAAGGTCTTATAAATCCTAAACCATAAGTGATTTATAACATTTCATAAATTGTTTTGTAACTTTGACTTAAGTGTTTATTACATGCAATTAATAAAGTGCTATAAACCCTAAAACTTAAACCCTAGACCCCAAACCCTAAACCCTAAGGACTTTGTAACTGTTTAAAATGTGCTTCATAAGATTTATTTAAGTGTTTATTAAAATAATTTACTAAAGTGTTATAAACCCAAAAAATTTAACCGTAAACCCCACACCCTAAAAGATTACATCCGTTGCTTCATTCTTCTGTGCTCGCTTAAACAACTACTTCTCCTGTAGGTTATAGTCCAACCATGGACTATTGTTCCTCATCAAAGGGTCTTGGCATGCTTCATAAGCCTCCTCAAAATCTGCATCCATCCGATACAAGTCTTTCAGGTGTTCAAAACCCAACACTTGTGTTGTGCTCTCTTGTAAGAGAGAAACCATCCTACTCAATGCATCCTCTACCTTGTTGGCCTGACCACTAATGTGTTTCAACAAAAACGTGTAACTATGCAAGTATTCAACCAACTTTTCATGCTTGTGGTTCATCTTATGCTAATGCATAACGTACTGCAATGCAGAATTATCAGAAAATAAAACAAAGTCATTACCTAGCAAATAGTGCCTTCAATGTTTTAATGCTTGGACGACAACATAGAACTCCTTGTCATAAAACGAGTACTTCTACCTACTTCGATTCAACTTTTCACTAAAATAAGCAACATGTTTGTCTTCCTGCTTGAGTATGGCCCCAATGGCTGTACCACTGGTATCACAACAAACTTGAAAAAGTTTGTTGAAGTAAGGTAGCCTAAAAATTGGCCTCTCAGTGATCTTATTTTTCAATATCTGGGAGCCCTTTTCCGCAGCTTCAGTTCACTAGAAAGGTTGACCTTCCTTCTTCATTTTATCGAACATAGGTGCACAAATTCCACTAAAATCCCTTATAAACTTACGATAATAACTTGCCAACCCATGAAAACATTGAACTTCAAACAAACTCTTAGGGGATGGCGAGCTAAGTATAGTTGTAGCTTTTTCTAGGTCCATTTTCAGCTCATTCTCTTCAATCACGAAACCAAAATATACCAACTCCTTTTGAAAGAAAGTGCATTTCTTTAGATTTATCAGCAACTTGTTTTGCTGAAACTTTTCGAGAATGTATCGAACATGTCGAAAATGTTCCTCCCTGGTTTTGCTGAAAATTAGTATATCATCAAGATACACAATCACAAATTCCCCAATGAACTCCTTGAACATTTCGTTCATCGGGTGCATAAAAGTACTACGTGGTTACTTAACCCAAATGGCAGCACCAGGAATTCATACAACCCTTCAATAGTCTTGAAAGTTGTTTTCCATTCATCCCCTTCCTGTATTCTAATTTGGTGATATTCACTCTTCAGATCTATCTTCAAAAACTATGTTTCCCTTCTCAAACAATCCATCACATAATCCATTCATGGCAATAAAAACCTATACCTGATCATAATCTTGTTTATTTCTCGTGAATCCCTGCACATCTGCCATTTGCCTCCTTCCTTGGGAGCAAGAACTATCAGAACTTCACATGGACTCAAGCTCTCTCGAATCAGTCCCTTATCCAACAATTCCTGTACCTATTTTCTCATTTCCTTGTTGTCTTTGGGGCTCATCCAGTAAACAACTTTGTTCGGTAAACTAGCTCTGGGAATGAAATATATGTGATGACTGGTACTCCACTTTGGTGGAAATTTATCTGGTAAATTGTCCACCACATTGTCGCTGAATTCCTGCAGCATTTCTTGCATTTCTATAGGTAAATCAGAAATTTTAGTGTGCAACAACACTCTTCTTGGTATCCTTACAATAGCATATCTCACCTTGTCATCTTCAATCTATTTTAAAAATTGTTTTCCACCCACCAATAGTACTTTTTTTCCACTAGTCTCTATTGTTTCCTCCTTGATGGGCACTAGCGTATGCTTAATCCCATCTTTAACAAAATTGTAATAATTTGTCCTCACATCATGAAAAAAATTTTAGTCATACTACCATGGTCTACTTAGGGGAATATGACACACATCCATGGGCATGATGTCACAAATAA
>APFE031421464.1:3942-23770 GCA_000404065.3 Pinus taeda | reverse complement strand
GCCTCCGTAATTATGTTAATTCTCTCTGTTTGTGGAATCCATAGCTTTCCAAAATGATAGAAGAGTTGGCCCTTAATGTAGTAATCCAATTCTTCTACCTTTTTGCCATTACTCAAAGCTGCATATACATCTTTGAAGTGTATATCTTGAGCATATTGTTCAACGTAGATTTCATGCATTACTAAGTTACGATTAAGTATAGTAGTAGCATTTATGATTGGTTTCGACAACATATCTACAACTTTATTGTGTATGCCATTTTTATATGTGATGACTAAATGAAATTGTTGTAGGAAACCCATCCACCTATAGTGTCTTGATCATTGCAACTTAGTTTGTGAGTGAAAGTACTAAAGTGGTTGATGATCAGTATGTATAATTATTTCTTTTCCCATTAAGTAATGTTTCCGCTTCTTCACACTCTGAACTAATGCATACAGTTCCTTATCATATGTAGGATAATTAACTACTCTAAAATTAAAAGTATTAGAATGGTAGCATATGGGTTTACCATGTTGTATCAACACTGTTCCCATGGCATAATCATTAGCATCTATTTTGTTCTCGAATGGTTGTTGCAGATTTGGCAATGCTAGTATTGGTGTTGTACTAATTCTTTCTTTCAAGGTGTCGAAGGCTCTCTACTATTTGCCTCCCCACTGAAACACCTTGTTCTATCCTTTCAATGCATGTAAAGGAGCTAAAATTAAGGAAAAGTTAGAAATAAACTTTCTCGAATATTGTGTTGCCCCTAGGAAGCTTCTAACTTTAGTAGAAAACTTGAGTTTATGCCAGTTTACATTAACTACAACCTTAGAGGGATCTATCTTCAATTCACCGCCCCCTACTATATGACCCAAATAATTCAAATATGTTTTTTCTCAATTCACATTTTGATAATTTAACATAGAGGTTTTCCTTTTCCAAAACATCTAGAGTCCGCTTTACATGCTACAAATATTCTTCCCATGTTTACTAAATACAAGAATGTCATCCAAATATACACCCATGTAGACTCCTCTAGCTGGGAAATAGAGGAATGAGGATGCTACTTCAGGTGAGGTATTAACCTAAGGTGGTTTCTTGTGTGGTTACTAGGATGATTTGAAAATACATTATATAGAACCTTACACCATGTCTACTTAAGGGACAAAATAAGCATAAAGTGTGTTAGGACTTTAAATGAGGCTCTGTGTCTACATGATTTTTCTAGTTTAAGACTTCAACATAGGGTGGAGACAAGGCTGGTCCAGATGTGGGATTCGTAGATTAGGGACCTATTCATAGGGCTCTACAGAAGAACCAAAGTGAAATATAGTCTAGGAGAATGGATATATTTATGTTGTGGTTGAATTGATGTGGGAAGTGGTATGCACCCATGATGCAGTTATTATGGTAGCATGAGATAGTTTATCTGTTATAGCTTGACCAATAAGGTAATGTTTTATCTTGATAATATGGTTAGTGGAATATGAATTCCATGAATTGTTGAAAATGTTCCTGTAGATACTATATAGTGAGAGATATGTAGTTAACCTAAGGGGGGTACTTGTGTGGTTACTAGCATGATTTGAAAATACATTATATAGACCCTTACACCATGTCTACTTAAGCGAAAAAATAAGCATCATGTTTGTTATGGCATTAAATGACGCTTTGTGTTTACATCATGTAAGAAGGAATTATCCCAATTTGCATTCTGAACAAATATTTGACAAAAATATTGTATATGTCCAATATCCACTACCTTTACTTGATCAAGACTAGATTAAAAACATTTTTTTTGAATATTTGAGGAAAATCCCATTGGAGAAAACAAAGTCTTATGATAATGTAAATCATGATAAAAGTGATGAAATTTTAAATATAACAAAGGAAAATAATCAAAACTTTATTGTTAAAATATCAAAAGATTGACAAAAAAAAATCTAGAAAGATCAAGTAAGCAGGAAGGTTGTAGCAAAAAGTGAAAATGGGAGATGGCGATAGTTTAAAATTATGCAAGCAACAAAATTTGTGTCAGTTGTATGTAAAATATATAATAGGATCCCTTACACTGTGTGTGTATTTATATAAAGAAAGTGATAAACTTGAGGTATTAGATATGGAATAACATAATGATATAGTTGGGCTACATTTCGATTCCAGGTACTGAACCGAGGGTTTTTCATTATGGGATTGAGTTTTGTGTTGGAAATTGGAAATTTGAGAATTCTATTTGGAGAGACATAGATATGCCAAATGTGTGCTAGAAGTTGTTTCCAGAACCACCAAATATTTATACATTGACATCAACAAGTGAAGACAACTTGACAAGGGACAGAATAAGAATAGAGTTTGTTAGGACATTAAATGTGGCTTTGTGTTTACATTATGTAAGAAGGAATTTTCCTAGTTTGCATTATGAACAGATAGTTGACATAAATATTGTGCATGTCCAAATTCCACAAACTTTATTTCATTAAGACAAGGTCAAAAACAATTTTTTTTAAAGATTTGAAATAAATATCATAGGATAAAAAAGAGTCTTATGACAATGTAAATCATGATAAAAGTGATGAAATTTTGAAGATAAAAAAGGAATAGAATCCAAAAAATATTGTTAAAATATTGAAAGATCGACCAAAAAAAAAATATCTGGAAAGATCAAATAAGCAGGAAGGTTGCAACAAAAAATTGATGTGGGAGATTACATTAGTTTAAAATTTTGCAACCAACAAAAGTTGTTTCAGTTGTAGGTATGTGCATGAGGCAACTTTAATGTTTTATGGTGCCCATAGATTTAGAGCTATTTTTATTTAGGGGTTTGAGTTTTGAAGGTCCAATGTTCAAACAACACCTATGTTCAAAAATTTGGATTCAGTTACTATCTTATTAAGTGTTTATGAATAGACATTATTGTTAGGATATTTGCACACATAAGAGTTGGTTAAGATAAACATGCTTTAATCCATTTTTATATAAAGTGTGCTTCTTGAACAATTATCACATAAACTCAGTGTTAAAGTAACACATTGTGAGTAAGCCTAACATCTGAGAACAATTCTTCAATCCTGGAAATCAAAGAGCATACATCATAAAAAGGGATAAGCCCTTGTGCTTAATCACTGAAAAAACACTCTTAGGTGTCTATAAAACTATTTTAAATTTAATTTCTCACAAATCCAATTGTGATTCTAACATTAGAGTTCAAATATATAATTAGGAACATAGAATTTTTTACAAGTAACATTGTCATAAATTGTTGTTACTAAAAATCCCAGTCAAAACATTTAGAATTAGTTCTTTAGGGTTGGTAAGAGCACAATTAAAACCCTAATAAGTGTGGAATTTATAAAACGAACTATATTCTTATGGTTGCATCACTGAATTAGCTCATGTTGATTCTAAGACAGTCAAGAAAACATTTCTTATGAAGAGATCCACTCTTGAGGGCATCGATGAAGTCGCCATAATCCGAAGGGAATATGGTCTTTAAACCACCATAAACTGAGTAGAATAAGATCACTCCATGAAGGTTTGGTTGAGGCATTGGAGATAGACATGGATTTCCAAAATTATGTGTAGGACTTTGATTACGGGATAGATCATTTAGGTGAATGGGTCTATAAACCACTGGAGACTAAGAAACAAAAACCCGTCCATGAAGGTTTCACGGAGGCATTGGAGACAGAGATTGATTGTCAAAATTATGTGCAGGACTTGGATTAAGGGAGATACCATTCAAGTGTATGCTAGACATAGTAATTACACATTCATGAAGAAAACTTTAAAATATTTCAATTTCTTAATGCATTCAAAACAAAGGAATTGATGGAGTCGAAAATATTTTAATTTTTCGATGCATTTAGACCAAATGAATCGATGGTATAAATATTAAGTTTCATATGATGATACAACTTTGTATAATGTCACAGAAGAATTTAAGCCTTTTCCAAATCCTACAAAACCCACTCTACTCTACATTTACTTCTAATCGATAAGTTAGAAAAATAAAATAAAAAACATTGTCGATCCCTTAGCAAAAGAAAATCAGAAACCGTAAAATGAACATAGGCTTGTCTTTCACAATAATAGGTAGCAAGAATGCATGTAAACCCATAAATGCGAATAACTTGTGATTCCAACTCCAAAATTGCAAACTTCAATTGTGAGTTAGCTATTGCTCGCCTCTTCAAAAGCCTCCAAGTTCTCTCCAATGCTCTTCTATTGATGACATATGCTATAATTATATATAAAATTTTGCAAGCCATAAAAATCTCTAACGACGTGATGGATTTCTCTCAAATCTCTCAAAGTTAAATGAAAACCCTCTTACAAATGGAAAAAAAATTGGCGCCAAAAGAGACATATTCATGGATAGAACATCTTGTCTTCATGGAGAGTTTAGAACTAGCGTAACATCATAGTAAGAATAACCAATTGTCACAGAAATAGGGTTCTTAACCAGTATTCGCAAGTAGGAATAACAAGCTTTCACGGGGTAAGAATCTTTGGTTTTCGTTCATGGGGCTTTCATACAAAGTTTTCACAGAATATGGGCTTTCATAGCCAATTTTTGCTTCATTTAAACCAATTAAGTTTTATATCAATTATTAAAATAAATGAAACCATTAACAAGTTGATTATTCTTTCTTTCCTTGATAGAGTTCCCTACCTTTCAGTCCCTATTCTTTTTAGTTATTGTAGTCTAAGTTGCTTCTTAGTTGTGAGTTTACGTTCCAAGTTTTTGTTATTTAGTTTTTATTTAATTTAGAGTTAAATGAGTTTATTATAGTTTTTTCTATTTTTATTTTAAGTTTATTTAATATTAATGTTTAGTCATCATCTTCAAAGGCTTTTCTGTTTTTTCTTGAAATAATTTTAACACTAATTTATTTATCCATTATCTATTATTAAAAACAATTAAATTTAAGAGAGATTTTTTTGGCGTAAACCACAAGATATTTCATTTGTCGATGCGTTTCGAACCAACAAGTGTGGTTCATCGTCAGGACAAGTTGAATGAGCAGATCAGGCTTTGCATGTTAAATAGATAGAGAAGAAACCCCAACAACTATGACCAGGGAACGACTATATTGACAACGGCTAGATTTGACAGGATTAGGGGATTAAGGGAATAACCAATATTTAAATAAAAATTAACTAGGATAGTTAAGTTCTTAAAAGTAAATGGGCCCTTTTTAAACACTTATAAATATATCTCAAAATTAATTATAACCTAAATTAATTTACATAAATAGATAGTTATCAAAGTTGATATATCTAAAAGGTTACAATAACTAATAGTTAGTTATAAAAATCATTAAATATATAAAAACACATAAATATCTATAGATATAAGTCAAAGGGACTATTCCATCTATTAATAAATATTAAAATGATTATAAACTAAATCAATTTTTAGTAATAGTTAAATATAGAAGTTAAACAAATATATAAATAATAGAGTAATAGAGTAATTTAAAATTATAAATATATATATATATATAAAAATAATATAAATTAATTTAAATAAATAGTAAGTTATCAGTATTAATTGAAATATTTACAGTAGTTAAATATAAAAGTTATAAATATTAGCGGTAATACATAAATAGTAAGTTATAATAATTATTTATCATTTATAATATTAAAAAAAAACTAATTAAAAACAAATTAATATTAATTCAACGGTTTAGTTAAATAAATAATTAGAGTAGTTTAACTTGTCGTGATGATGAACCATACTTGTTGTTTCGAAATGCGTCGACAAATGAAATATCTTGTGATTTACGTTGAAAAATCTCTCTTAAACCTAATATGGATCATAGAAGCCTCAATTAAACAATTAAATTATTAACAAAGGTTCATATACCATTAAAAACATGAACAAAATTAAATCGTTAACAATAATACCATTAAAAAATTCACAATTTGATTATTGAAATGAGTTTCACTTCATCGATTTCTTTATCTATCCACTATTAAAAAAAATTAAACTAATAACAAAGGTTCATACACGATTAAAAAAATTAACAAAATTAAATCATTGACAAAGGTTTCTATACCATTAAAAAATTAACAAAGCTTCATATACCATTCAGAAATTAACAATTTGATTTTCTTGAAATGATTTTCATTTCAACACTTATTTTATCTATCCAGTCTTAAAGACAATTAAATAACCATTTTTTTGGTAAAAAACATTCATTACATTGTTAGAACATAAGTGTGAACAAAATACGTCACCACTGCAACAAAATAAGGTGTCACAAGCTTAAGATCTGGCACAAGCCTTGCTCTAAATAATAAGAAGCTAGAAGAGAAGCCAAGGCAGTCAGTGTCTTTTATTATTGTAGGCACATAAAGAGAAAAATTACATGCCTCACAATTACATGTTAAGGAAGGGGATTGGGAGGAATCGTAGGAGGTGAAACAAAGGAAGAAGCACGTTCATGCATATGATAATCAATGTGCTCCACCCAAGTCTCTAGGGTGAGGAGATGGTCATTTTCGCGTTGGAGCTGATGTCAGAGACCTTCCACTGAGTCCAGGGTTTGATTCTGCATATGCTCAAGATCATTGATATAAGCAGCGAATTCTCTCATGTCATCCTACCTATGCTCCCTCAATTTATCAATGTTGAGTTGTATGTTGTTCAACTAGCCTCGTATGGACTCGAAGGTGACCTAAGCTTCTATGTGGCTCAAGGAGTCGGCTTGGGACAGGGCATGTCTGCAGTAGAGCTATGACTCTCAGTCATCTTATAGTCTGGTCTAGGCTCTCCATTCTATTGGCATTCATCTGTACTTTGGTTGACACCTACTCTTTGGGCATGCCCTCACTGTCGAGGCATACAACCAACACCAGCACCACCACCACCGACTGCATCACCATGTGAACCGTACTACCTAACCAAAGAAACACACCACAAATTCTGAATTTACAATACTAAAATAAAACACCACTTACTGTACCAGAGTTGTTGAACATTAATATTATCCGGCTAGGAAAGAGATCGAAGTACCGAGCAACAACACCATAACTAATGAGCCTCATCATTGGGTAATTATATGGGCCTTAACTCACCTCCTATCTTAGTCAAACCAAATATTCTCATAACTTATTGAATACTTTTGATTATATTTTGTTTTTGAGATGAGCTAGAGTTGGATATTTTGCTTTATGGTATAATGTGTAATTAGTGTAGTATTAAAGGATAAAATCAAGGAATTTTGGCAAAGACATTGGTCAAAAATCAAATGGCACAAGGGAGAGGAATTATAGGAGGAAAATCCTCCTCATTTACTACCCCTGCATTCGAATATTCCTCCATCAGCTCGGGGTGCAAACAACCAAATCACGAGGACTAGAAGGAAACTAAGCAAGTGAAAGACAAAGCACTAGTTTATCTTGATTTTGGGAGAAAAGCCTCCCTAATTTTAAGGAATTCATTGGAGACTTCAGATGTATAAGTAAAGAGGCCTAGGACCTCAGTAGGATTCAGATTTTTTATTGTAAACTCTACTCTATTTTCGAGTTGGAAGACTTGTGACAGTTTTTTATGTAATCCATTGTTTTGATAATAAGAATGAGTTTTGTTTTGAGCCAACACTGAGTTAGCTCGGAAGGCTGAAGCTCTTGGGTTAGGGCCCAACCCTAGTAGACAAGGCTACTCTTTATCATACACGTGTGTGAGCATACATTCATATTTTAATTGTTCATTTGATTAGTAGCTACATTTCCATTATAGCAATGTAGATTATATTGGTTGTATGTTAGATTCCTTCCATTTGTGCCTTCTTTCAATGAGAAGGTTGGGAAGGAGAAAAATGATCACCATAATATTTTCAGTAGGTGTCTCAGCCTCACTTCCTCCCTCTGGGACCATGACTTGACGAAGACACCCTTCAGCAACCCCAAAAACACATATTTTTAGTTCTTGCATGAGCTGTGGAGTTTGTTGTCTTGAGTCAACATTTGATTCATTTCATTGACATCTTTTTCCATTACTCCACTTCTGCAACAAGATCTCACTCATGCTCTCATTCCCTTCAACACTTTCTTCATGCATAGTATCGGTAATTGATTCATGCTTTTCTAGTTTATGAAAATGTATCTGGTTGCATAGTTCTTGGAAAACACACATGTTTTAAGAAAATTAGGTACATCAGGAGGATATCGAGACTTGATCACTAGTAGCCATCTTCCACTTCATCCATCCTAGCCATCTCTTGTTCCACCATCACCCTCTCTAGTTTTTTTTGTCATTTTTCATTAAAATTCCCCTAGATACATTGAGCAAATCTAGCCATCTTTGATCTTGGATATTGACTCCTCAGTGTTCCTATACCTTCTAACACCCCATCCCACTCATCACACACATTTTCCAAGCTTCCCAACAACTCCAACATCTCACAATTACCTCTTGGTCGTATCCTGTATGTTTCCTGTAATTCCTATAGGATCATCGTGTAGGTTTCTAGTACATCCTATAGGTTTTCCTAAAACAACCTCTTTGAGGCTGAATTGATGGGAAACCTCTAATTAGTCACAAAAAGCCTCCTAGGACCCTTCTGCACCATCCAACCACTCCATAAGCCTTTTCGCCATCCTCAATCGCCTTCCATCCACCTCCCACATCCACAAGAAAAATTAATTTGCATACTTGATTTAGCCCAAAAAACAAAAAAAAGTGAAAATAGATTTAGTTTAGTTTTCTTTCTTACATGTTAGTATGGTTTGATTCTCTTTACTGTTGTATCTTAGATAGAGACATTAGGTTAGTGATGATTTATCAATTTTCCTTAGCATATCTATTTAAATGGTTAATTAGGATATGTGTGATTAATCATTACATGTTGTTTTCTTCATTACTGTAGTAGTCTAGCTCTCTTAGAATAGATTTTCTCTTCTTCCACCAAAGAATCAACATTATTCTAACTCTATAGAAGTCTGGCTTGGAACCCCTAGGGTCTCTCACCGGATGAACAGTGACAATAGGCAGGAAATTCACTTTTACTTATGCATATAGCATTGTCACCTCTAAGTTTGTATGAACCCTGGGCTAATAGGTAAAGTTGGTAAACCAAGAGTTGTAGCATCCTTGCTACAATACTGGTGCTCATCACTTTTTGGCATCGTTACCGGGGAGGTGTCTACGTAGAATGTGATTACTACTTTCTTTTCTTCTACTTCTCGTCTTCAATTTTCTACCACCAGTTTATTTTTGCAAATGTAATCTAGTAGCTCCCTTTCACTTTTCATTATCTTCTTTCCTTTCCATTTTTCCAGTAGAATTTCAATTCAACAAGTAGCCTTTTCATTCTATTAGTGAATTTCATTCAATCAGAAATTTCATTTCTACAAAGTACTTTAAACCTTAAAAAAAATTACAAAATGAAACCCATAAACATTTCCTTTCATGCCTCGTGGGAATACAGACAATTTAGGGAATTTCTTGCCAAATACCCCCACAACATCCAATAGCCAACCTTCTCTCTTCTTCAGTGGCTGTGAACTAGAGGAACCTTTAGGTGAGCAACCTTACATATTTGAATAACCTATAGGGGAAGGGGAAGAAGAGGAACCCATTCCTACTGAAACAATGGCTGAAACCCGAAATGACAGAGCGAATAGAGAGAGAGTTAAGGGTGCCTTCCCCATCAAGGGAACCAACAGGGACACTAAGATGAAGAATATAAGTCCCTCTTCTCTACCTCGTTTCCTTGGCCTGACCAAAGGAGACCCTGACACTTTCCTATTTGAGTTTTTTGTTATATTCTAAACCTATGACTATACAGATGATGAGAAAAATTTAAAACTATTTCCATCTACCCTCAAGGATGCATCATTGCACTAGTTCGTGAGCTTACCTAGAGATAGCATCACAACTTGGGCTCATATGGAGAAGCTTTTTAACAACAAATATTAGGACTATTGTAGGTCAAATGATACTAAATAAGAAATTTTCAGGATGACCATAGGTGAGGATGAATCCTTAGAATACTACGAAGAAAGATTCCAACTCAGTTACAAAAGGGCCAAGTGCACACTTGACCCTGAGTCACTAAAGTTCGTTCTGCTCATGGGAGCAAGAGAAGACCTTCTTGATACCTTACACTTGTTAGCAAGAGAAGATATCTACCCTATGAGGATATCAACACTACCTTTAGAAACCATTCTAGGGAAGCTAGGAAAAAGGTTAGGGGTAGTCAACCTATGGTGAGTACATCATCTTCTAACTCATCCATCAAGGGTGAAATAGGAAATATGGTGGAAGATTTCAAAAGTGAGATGCTACATACCCTTGCCTTACATATGGACACCATGAACATCAAAATGAATCAAGAGGAAGAAGAAAAAGCCTTGGCCATCTTTTTTCGTAGATGCACCATGGGGCATCCTAGGAATGAATTCCCATTGAATTGTATTGAAATTTGCTTGGTCTATGAACAAAACCACTTCACAGAAAAGTGTCCTTTGTTACCCGGACTTGAAAATGTAAATCAAGGAGTTGAAGGTGTCACTGAGTAGCTTTGCTACATTAACCAAAGGAGGCCTCCTTTGCCTAAACCATACCAGCAGGGAATACAAGGGTCATCCCATGAATATTACAACCCCAACCAAAACATAGTTATACCTTCTTGGGAACCCCCTGCTCATCCTTCCCTGTCTACACATCCTCCTTGGTCCTATGCATCTCAGTATCATTCCCAGCCAACCCGCCACTCATTTCAACATTATGCTCTACCACAACCTCAGTGGAATACACCACTCCAGGGGTGTAGGCCCAAATACAATAATGCTCCACCTCTATTGCCTCCACCACCTACCCAATCACAACTCCTATAGTCTGCTCCACCCAAGCAACCCCATATTCCTACCTAGCCAAATCCAAACCCAAACAATAGGCAGACTCAGCAAGTATACAATTGAGATACATCATATCTAGCTTATGTTGTGGAAATCTAGGAGATTAACCTAAGATCAGGGAGATTCCTCCTGGATAACCAACCTCCCCCTCCACATAAGGAGGTCGAGAAAGAAAGAGACGAAAGCAACCTTAAAGTAAGTCCACCTTTTCCTGAGAGATTAGCCCAACCACTCTAGCCTACCCTAGAAGAAACTGAACTTTTGGGAGAATTGATAAATCTATGTGTAAATATCCCCCTTCTCCAAGCAAAAAAAGATGTCCCCATTTACAATAAGTTGATTAAGGAGAAATTCTTCAAGCAGCCCGGAAGAAGAAAAACGGATGTCCCTACCATTAATGTCATTGGGAAGTTGTTTCACTTAATGCTAG
The DNA here is from genome assembly GCA_000404065.3 of Pinus taeda. Classification (NCBI taxonomy): domain Eukaryota; kingdom Viridiplantae; phylum Streptophyta; class Pinopsida; order Pinales; family Pinaceae; genus Pinus; species Pinus taeda. The sequence goes on along the minus strand of APFE031421464.1, from coordinate 12,483 downwards.
GGCAGGAAATATGTCTGAAATATTTGGACCCTCGAAGCCCTATAGTAGATGTGAACATCAATGGCACCATTGTCCCACACACTCTAATCGATCTTGGGGCTGCCATTAAGGTGATGAACAAGGACACCATGCTCAAACTCAACCTCCAAGGGTCACTGAGGAAGACCACAACAGTTCTACAACTTGCAAACCATTCCATAGTCACCCCTGAAGGAATTGTGGAGGATGTGATGGTCTTCATTGACTCCTGAGAGTACCCTTTAGATTTTCTAGTTCTCGAGCCTAAGGCTAATCTCACTAGTTATCCTCCCACTGTTGGGAGGGAATGGTTGGCCACATTCGATGCTTGCATTAGCTATAGACCTGGGAATATCACCATCAAGAATGGGCAGATGTCCAAGTAGTTAGTCCTGTACCCTCCTGATCAACCTTCTCTAGAGCATGATTTACCTTTATGGTTGAAGGAGGAGGAAGAAGATGAGGTGTATTACACCCAACTTTATGCTTTAGAAGCAACCATGGGAGGAGGACATTGAGATGAGGATGAATTGATTGAACACATGCTCCAAATTCCAACTCCTAGTTTGTGACCATTAGAAGAACAAGTAAGGGAAACCCACAACAATCATCCAATTGATTTATGTCTGGCCAATACCAACCCACTCCATCTCAAAACCATAGAATTCGGCCTAGAGAAAACCTTGAAAATTAATCCATCCCTTTCTGCTCTCGAAGAAGAAAATTTATGCAACATGTTAGAAGAAAAATTAGAATCCTTTGCTTGAAATTACAAGGAAATGAAGGGAGTACACCCCTCAGTGTGTAGTCACCACATATACATCAAAGAAGGTTGCAAGCCAGTCTAACAACCACAAAGGAGGATGAATCCAACTCTTAAAGATATAGTCAAAGAAGAATTGCAAAAACTACTAAATGCAAGATTCATTTACCATATCTATGAGAGTGAGAGAGTCTCCCCTTTAGTGTTAGTTCCCAAGAAAAAGTGTAAGTGGAGGATTTGTGTTGATTATAGGGAGTTGAACAAAGTGACAAAGAAGGATCATTTTCCCCTACCCTTCATTGACCAAGTTCTAGACAGCCTCGCAGGGAAAAAGTTTTTTTCTTTCCTAGATGGATTCAATGGGTATAACCAAATCCAAATCTACCTAGAAGACCAAAATAAGACCACATTCACGTCTCCTTGGGGTACGTTTTCGTATAGGGTCCTCCCTTTTTCCCTATGCAATGCTCCTACCACTTTCCTGAGAGTAGTATTGAACATTTTCGCCGAATTAGTACATGATGAAGTGGAAATTTATATGGATGATTTTCCACCTTATGGTTGTGATTTTCAACAAGCCCTGACTAACCTAGGAAAGGTACTACACAAATGCATTGAAATGAACCTATCTCTTAGTCCTGGAAAATTTCAATTCTTAATGACTGAAGGGACTATGCTAGGTCATTCAATATCTCAGCAAGGACTACAGGTGGACCCGAACAAAATAGAAGCTATCCAAAGGGTCCCACCTCCACAAAAGTACAGAGATGTCAGGAGCTTCATAGGGTTAGTTGGATACTATCGAAGGTTCATAAAGGACTTCAAAAATTTGGCCTCTCCTTTATTTCGGTTGTTGGCCAAATATTCTGAGTTTATATGATCAAAAATCTATCAAGAGGTTGATGCCTCACTCAAATCCATAGGAATAGCCTTAGATCAGGTAGAGGAAAAATTTCCTTATGCCATCTATTTTATCAGTAAGAAATTGTCGAGGGCTGAGCTAAATTATACAGTGATAGAAAAGAAACTCCTAGCTCGTGTGCATACTGACCATGCTGCCATCAAATATTTAATGAACAAACCAGATGTGAAGGCTAAAATTATAAGATTATTTCTTTTAGTAAAATAGTTTGATCTAACCATTGTTGATAAGTCTAGTAAGGAAAACATTGTTGCAAACTTTTTATCTAGGGTGACTCTGCCTGTAGGTGAAGAAGGAATGGTGGACAACCAATTGCCAAACTAGCACTTGTTTGCTATTTCACTTCTCTCTCAATGTTTTGATGATATAGAAAACTATTTGGTATAAGCACAGTTCCCACCAAACTTGCCCTCCAAATAAAAGAGCAAGATAGTCAGGAAAAGTGCCCCCTTCACCTAGATTGGGGGCAATCATTTCGAACTTGGCCTAGATCAAATCTTGAGAAGGTGTGTAAGGGAAGGGGATGCTTTTAACATCCTTCTGACCCGTCATGATGGGCCTTGTGGATGTCACTTTGCAGTAAAGTGGATAACTTTCAAAGTGTTACAAGCAAGCTATTATTGGCCCACTCTTCATCAAGATGTGAAAAAGTACACCAGTGAGTGTAATCAGTGCCAAAGGATGGGAAAGCCTACTCCAAGAGATGAAATGCCCCTACATCTTCAATTGACTTTCGAGCCATTTGAAAAGTGGTGCATGGACTTCATTTGGCCTATCAATCCTCCTTCAAAGCGAAAACAATAAATTATTGTGTGCACTAATTATTTGACTAAGTGGGTTGAATCCAAGGCAATCAAGGTAGGAACAGAAGAGAAGGTGGTTGAGTTCCAAAGGGAGAATGTATTCTATAAATTTTGGTACAATAAAGAGCTAGTAATATACCAAGGCAGCTACTTTACCTCCAACATCATTGAAGAACTACTCAACCATCACAAAATCAAGCATAGGACCTCCACTGCTGATCATCCAATAGCTAATGTGCAAGTGGAGGTGACCAACAGGGCACTAGATGGAATCTTAACAAATGTAGTGAGTAGTAGTAGGAAGGATTGGGTAGAAAGAGTAATTGAGGCCACCTAGGCCTATAATACCACATGGAAGACACCACTAGGTTTACATCCTATGAGCTTGTCTATGGGAAAAAAGCCTTGTTGTCCATTGAGTTTGAATATAACACATTGAGGATGGCAACCCAACTAGATTTGGATCTCATTCGTGCACATAAAGAGATATTGTTCTAATTGAATGGCTTGGATGAATTTAGAATGCATGCCCTCCTACATACAGAAATAGTTCAACTTCATTGGAAGATCTGGCATGATAAGCATATTAAGGAGGAACAATTTCAGGAGGGCGATTGGGAATTATTATATGATTCTAGGTATAAATACTTCAAGGGAAAGCTAAGGACAAGATGGCTCAAACCTTATGTTGTGGAAAGATTCCATGATAATGGTTCAGTGAAAATCAAAACTATAGATGAAGAAGCCATTTCATTGCTTGTTAATGGGAACCGATTGAAAATGTACAAGAGACCTTTATCAAAACAAGAGTTCATTAACAATATCAATAAAATAGTGATGATGGTGGATCAAGTTCTAGCTCCTCCCTCATCGAGTCACTGAAAAAAGAGAAGAAAGAATAAGGACTCAGGTGAAAACCTCCATGAGGTGCATGAGTCCCATATTTGGGTTGAAAACCTTGTGAGGCAGCCCAATGATGAAAAAAATAGGAAAAAATAAGAAGAAGATCCCTAGGTGAAAACCTTCCTTGAGGTGCCTAGGGCAAACAACTAGGGTGAAATCCTCTCTAAAGCAGCCTACATTTTTTTCAAAAAAAAAGAGAGAGAGAGAGAAAAATATATAACTGTTATTTGCAGGTGGGTGAGAAAGATAGTCAAGGAGAAAAAAGAGGATCAAAAGGGAACCCTACCTCACACATATTCATCTCATCCATTCTTTACCATGCATCCCTCCATCATTTTTATCATTTTTTCCACTCCATTGCTTCGATTTATGCGAAGACTATATTTTCTACAGGATCCCCTGAAAACCTACAAGATGATCGTGTAGGAATTAAAGTGGCATGGAGAACCTACATGAAGCAATCTAACGGCACATGGTAGGCTTTTGAAGCCCCTAAAATTCAACCTAGGCATGATCTAACACCTCACCTCAACCACCATCATCATCCCTGCACTCACCATCCAAAACAATAAAAGATCAGCTTCAACAGTTTCTGCCAGTCATGGAAGAAAAGGAAAAAAGGGAAAAGAGAGAGGAGTAAGACCATTAACTAAGTGTCCGTTGCTCTACACACACTCCTACTCCTTCTTTCCATTCATTACACCATCCTCATAGCCCCATCCAACAACATGATTAAAGAATTCTGAGGGAGAAGTGGCTACAAGACATCCTATAGGAAATCGTGTAGTAGCCTATCCCACAAAGTTCCAATCACCAACAACGAGACCTCACTCGGATGATCCAATAGCTCCACAACAGTAGAAGCATCAGATCTTTAGTCACAGATACCTGAAAAATCAAAGAAAACATTAGCAGACAACAAGAGTAGGAAGAAGAATGACATGTAGCAAATAAACAATGCATCACCTCTGATATTTGACAACTACAGCATGGCATCGAAACCACAGGTAAGTATCCAACTCGCTCACTGATATTCATCATTTAATCAAAAGTTGTAAGGGTTACAAAATAGTTGATTTATAAGTGAAAAGGTGGCCACTTAACTTTGCCACCTTCGTTCAGTCAACACATGCAGAACCAGGTGTCCTCTCACACGTGGCTACAGTCAAATCAAATACAAAGGAGGAGTAGGACAAGAAGTGGTTAATCTATAGATCTATGAGGTGGGAGCTAATTATGAGGAGTGGGAAATGATGAGGTGGTAGTGGGTACCAAAGTTCCAAAAATGGAATTGTACCTATACTTCCAGCACACCACCTCACCCCAAAACACTATAAAGGGAAATAAAACATCCTTCGCATGCATTCATGCATTCCACCTCCTCAAAAATTCCTCACTCAAGTTGCTCTCATAACTCTGCCCACCCACCGCAAGAAAGGACCCATTGTTCGGCATAGGAATTCCTACAGGAGCATGGATAGAAAGTCCTACAGGATATAGTCTACAGAATCAGTCTATAGGATACATAGAGGTTGTCTACAGGATTGCATCCCCACTGACAAGTGAATGAACTAGAAATACTCTAAAATATAGTGAATTTAGCAACTGCGAGAGGTGAATTTCATACATAGTCAACTCTGTTTTACTCCTGCATTAAAAAAATTTCTGTCAACCCTCTCATTTTCTCCTTAAGCTTCACCAGCAAGATGACAAGAGGGTTTAATAGGAGAGAACCCACAAACACTGTGAGGACACAACAACACCCCCGGGTGCTTGAAATCTTTACAAGACACAACTGGATGGGTTTTTTTGAAAAATTCAGAGGGCACGATGATGAGGTGGCTCAAGAATTTTCTCACTCCCTCACTCCACACAACAGAATCCATGTCACTATTTTAGTTAGAGGCCTCACTATAGGTCTCACCCCAAAGCTCATCAATAGGGTCACCACACTTCCCCTAGGAATTCCATGGAGAAAAGAAGACAAAGGAGACAATAAGGTGGCAAAGATGAAATACTTTTTATAATTTGAACAACCCACTAAGGACCAAAATGGAGTAAGAAGGGATAGTTTGCCATACCCATGGATTTAGGTAGGCTACCAAATCATCAAAAATACCTCATGTGAGGGTAGATATATTGTTGTTTATGGCTATCATTTTAGGATCCTTGAATAATTAATATTTGGGGTAGAAACATCAGCTCACCAAGGACTGAGCATGCCCTATTTCTTGATGAAATCACTAATAGACTCCAACAACAAAGTGAAGGAAGGGAATTCCCAACAATTGGCTCACCATGGGTTGATAAGGATCTGCATTGAAGATGACCTACAAAACCTCAGAATCCCTATAACATGGTGAGTATTGAGAGACTTACGAGCAGAGGATGACACCAAAGCCCTCACTTATCATGTTAGTCCTTCTGTCAGTGAGCAGGGGGCAAAACAGGTAGAGGAAGATACAAAGCTACATATGGATGAGATGGATGAAGAATAAGATGATAGCGACAAAAATGATGAAGCAAAAGAAGAGAGAGAATATAAGAAGGATGGTGATGAAATAGAGGAGGAAACTAAGGAAGAAACTGATGGAGATGAGGAATAACCACAATAGGAAAAATATAGGAAAAACAAAGAGGAAGAAGGCATTGAAATGTAAAGAACATAAGGAGAAGTCACCTAGGGTGTGTCTAGAGGCCTTTGAGAGGGAGGTAGTAGCTACTTTCACTTCTCCCAGCACCCTAGTCAAGGAAAAAGGAAAAAGAAAGAGGAAAAAACCACTATATTTCAGAAGAAGAAAGAGAACAAGAATCAAATAAGGGAAGCCATAAATATCAACAAAAATTCCTATTGATATTGAATATTCCACTACACAAAGAGACAAAATTCCTTCCCCTAAGTCACCAATCACCTATGTAAGGAGGCCTAGTACTAGATCAACTTCGTCAAAGGGTAAGGCCGTCCTACATGATCCACAACAAAACCTACAGGAAGCGAAAACAATCCTACAGGATACTCTGCTGAAACTATAGGAAGCACAAAAGTTGGAAAGCAAGGTAGGGGAGCAGCAAGAAACATAAGAAGAAGACCTAGAGACAAAGGAACCAAGCCCCCAACCTAACCTAGACTCCTATGACCGGTTTATTGAAGGAGGCAAGGTAATTCCTAAAAAAAATTACATCCTATTGCTTTTCGAACTTGAGAAGGAGAGGGCCATAACCCACCGATGGATGAAAATTGCAAAGTCAAAATGGGTGGAAGAGATTGGTCTCATTAAATAGAAACTCAAAGAAATGGGCAAAGAGCTAAGTGGCTTAAGGGAAAGAGAAGCAATCATGAGAAGTCAACTTGTGAGAGAAAATGCATGGCTAAGGGGACAACTGCAGGAAAGAGAGAACCAACTAGCATGTAGGGCTAGCCTCTCCTTGGAGGCCATCTATTGTAGGATGCTAACGAAATCCTATGCTCTTTACCTCAAAGAACAATGGTTTTAGTTTCATATTAAAACACTAGCACAAAGGGGCACCATGCCATTTCAGGACTACAGGTAGTTTATTGATCTTTGTGATTAAGGTACACTAGAGGATATGGCCAAAATGGCTGAGTTTTATTTGCACAACAACGCACTCATAGACATGAATGTTTGGGACCCTAATTCCTAGCTAAGAGATCTACAATTAATGGCTTTGGCGTCATGGATGAACCATGAGCATTCAAGAGCTACAGAGATGAAAAGAATATTTGAGAGAGAGAAAAATGAACCTCTTTTCATCAAAGCTGAACAATGAAATCCCATGGTACTAATCAATACCTATAATTTTATTGCAAATGATCCTCACCTAGCACCTAGATATCTTGCTACCCAAGAGGAAGAAATTTCACATTTTGAGGATATTGTTAGGCTTCTAGGAGATGAGAGTATACATGTCTGCCTAAGGATATGGAACACACTACCACACAGCTTGAAGATAAGAGAATATCACTCCCCTCTAAGGTTGAGAGAGGCACTCAACATGACACCTATTTATAAGCAATGAATGCAAAGGTTGAAGGTAAATTGGATAGGCATAGAAAATAGTCCACCACTACTCCTATGGATGTTATAAGGGAGAAAAGAAGAAGAAGAAAAGAGGCAGTTGGAAGAAGTAGAAAATAAAGAAGGCTTCTACGAACAAGAAGAAGAGACCACAGCAGAGGCATGGGATGTCAAATAGGCTACTAGAGCCATGAAGGACATGGATATTTACTAAGTTGTTCAGAGGATGAGCAACACTTTTAATATGGGGGTGATGATGAGCCTCATCATTGGGTAATGATATGGGCCATAATTCACCTCCTAACTTAGTGAAACCAACTATTCTCATAACTTATTGCATACTGTTGATTATATTTTGTTTATGAGCTGAGTTAGGGTTGGATATTTTCCTTTGTGGTCTAATGTGCATTTAATGTAGGATTAAAGGATAAAAGAAAAGTCTTTTGGAAAAGAACTTAGTAAAAACTCAATGGGACAAGGGAGAGGAATTATAGGAGAAAAATCCTCCTCATTTATTGCCCCTCCATTCAAATATTCCTCCACCATCTCGGAGTGAAAACAACCAAATCATCAGGACTAGAAGGCAACCGAGAATGTGAAAGACAAAGCACCAGTTTATCTTGAATTTTGAAGCCGAGCCTCCCTAATTTTAGAGAATTCCTTGGAGACTTTAGATGTATAAGTAGAGAAGCCTAGGACCTCAGTAGGATTTGGATTTTTTATTGTAAAACTCTACTCTATTTTCGAGCTGCAAGACTTGTGATCATTTTTTATGTAGTCCACTGTTTTGATAATAAGAATGAGTTTTGTTTTGAGCTAGCACTGAGTTAAATTAGAGGGCTGAAGCTCTTGGGTTAGCATCGAACCCTACTATCAAAGGCTCCTCTTTATCATACATGTATACTAGCATAGGTTCATAGTTTAATTGCTCATTTTCTTAGTAGCTACATTTCCATTACAACAGTGTATATTAGATTGGTTGTATGTTAGTTTTCTTCCATTTATTCCTTCTTTCAATTAGCATGTTAGCAAGGAGAAAAAGGTTGTCAGCAGGTGTCTCGACCTCACTTCCTCCCTCTGGGACTGACTTGAGGA